>VZRX01018355.1:16730-152295 GCA_013398075.1 Notiomystis cincta | reverse complement strand
TTCCCATCTATTTTGCCTTTTTTTTCCTTTTTTTTTTTTTTTTTTTTTTTTTAATAGAAAGTAAAAATGAGTGTTTTCCCAGATATCTGATTAAACAATTTCCCATTCTCCATCTGCTCCACATAATATTTGCTCCTCTTGCTACTTGGCATTTATTTCTGTGGCCAGTAGGTGCAATAAGGGATTGTAATTTAATTGTTGGCAGAAGCTAAGATGATCCTCTCATTTGCACTATGGCTTTGCTTTTCAAAATTTCCTTTGTCTATTACAATGCAGATCACTACTTTAAATTAGAATTGTAAAATTATCTCCTGTGTGGATTTGAAAGCCACTGTCACAGCACAAACATCTTTCAAGAGCTTTATTCTACAATCTTGTGTATTAAACCTGATTTTATGTTAGTTGCTAATGAAGCCTTTGCTGTTCTCAAAGCACTAATGAGTGCAAAAGGGAAAATACAACATTGTGGGATGTGTGAACTTAGAGAATGAGTTTTAATTGATGCTTGCAGTTCACCATTTAGAAAATATGAACCTTCTGGAAGCCGTGGGTGCTGAGCTTTGTTCTCTTGTTGCTTCTGCAATAATAGAGAACTTTCTATCAATGCTGGAAATCACAGAACTGAAAGTTTGTTATAATTTTCCACGGTGCTGAAAAGGACATAATGCCTGGATGTTTGGCCTAAATATATACATATAAATACACCTATTTAGCCTGGTTAAAAAGAAAATAATTTGGAGTCTCAACCTTTTAATTCTTACATTTTGTAGATATTTCTTCCTTCTGTCCTCTAGAGAAAGTGTTGCTTTCTTTAAGTTTGATAAATTGACTGAAGTAAGGCACAGAGTCTCTCTGCTTTGTGTGTTAATTGTATTATTTTAATTTACACATGGGGAAACATGGGGAGGTTAAATGGTGTAGTCTGAGTTTGTTTCATGGCCTGGAATAGAACTGAGGGAGGGAAATCCTTATCACAGTGACTGGGAGCACTGGGAATGACCAACAGGTCTGGGAGTAAAGCCTGGAGCCTGCTTATACTTCTGCCCTAAAATGCACTACAAAATGGGTGAAATATAGGAGAAAACATTCATACATTAAAATGAGTCTCCAAATGACCCAATTTGCTGTGCCTTCTGGTTTGATTTTGGCTCAGTTCCTAATCTAGTTTCTCACAAGAGAAACTCCTACTGTGAATAGCTACTTCTTAATAATAGAATATTACTTTACTGATTAATATTTGTTGGACACTTAGTCTAATTACGGTTTCTCACAGCTACTTTAATTGCTATAATATGAGGTTTAACTTAAGCAAAATATTCCAGATGAGTTTAGAGATGCTTCGCAACTTAATTCTGTACTTGGGAGCATGGCAGCTGACTACTGGGAGAGAGGAAAGCACAGTCCTTGCTGCAGCCAGGACACGTGTTTCTGAATGATAAGATATGTCAGTATTTTTGTTCCTGAATCAGAAGGTGTAATACAGAGGATTTACAGAAGCTGGGAACTCTGAAACCTCAGCCTGGGGAATAGCTGCAGTGAACATGATTAACTGGATAAAGGGGAGTTCTGTGTAGTGCAATTGAGGATGTCAGTGTTTACTCACTAATTGAAATTGGAGAGGCAGAATTAAAAGCTTCTGATTAGTCAGGCACGCCAATATCTTTGAGGAGTAGCTCCTGTCTTTTCACATGTGCAGAGGAACATGGGATTGTTTTCCTTGGTGAGAAATTATCCCATTTCTTCTATGTCATTGGTGATGAAAAGTGAAAGGTGAAATATGGAGATAAGACTTTGGGAGAAATGAGTCAAAGAGTTTTTCTTTCCAGGATATCCCATTTTAAACTGGAGGTGTAGTCCACATTCATATCTGCTGAATATCTTAGTGGGAAGAACAAAATACTTGGACTGGGTTTTTGTAGTAAATATAAACACCTTGGCAGAACATTGATGAAAGATACCAGGCATGAAAAAAGTGGAGGATTCACTAAAAACATGACCTGGCACCTGTGGTTCTCAGTTCTCCATTTGTACATCTCCAGTGCCATTTGAAAACCTCACACCTCAATTTTCTCTCCTTTTATAGAGAAATGCTTAAAAGCGAAGTGTGTTCTTTACCACTGAGAACAATAAGTTATCAATTAAAAAAAAACAAAAAACCAAACCAAACAGATTTCTGTGCATCAGTCCTGTTAAATCAGGAATGATGTCCTTGAAGTCCAACCTGAATTTTGACACATTTAGTATTAACCATAAACTTGCACCAGAAGTGGCTGAGCTTCTGTACATCCACAAGTTGAATCCTTGATTGATAAAATGTCTGATAAGACGAATGTTGTGAGAATAAATCCTTCTCATTTTTTCAGGGACTCAGACTTCATTAAGCTTTGTTCTCCTCCTTTGAAATTGTTGATATCAGCTTAGGGAAGTAGGAATCTACGTAGCTTCTGAAATGCTCCTGCTTCATAGGAGGTAGGGGAGGCATGGGAATTTGATTATGGAAAAAAGGTCTCTTACAATATTGAAAAAAGAAAAATTAGGTTTTTGGTTTTGCATAATGCTGATTTATTTTGAAGTGTAATGCTTTATGCTTTCACCCTTGCAAACTGATTCTTATTTAGGAGATGAAAGATTGTGCAAAACATAATATTCTTGTATAATTTAAACTGTCTGATAATGTGCTATAGCCTCCTAGAATTCAGGCCCAAACATTAGGCATTGATTTAAAAAAGACATTTAAATAATTTAAAATTGTTCAATGCTGAGCATGATCAGCACCCCAATCATTTTCAAATAAAAGTACCTATAAAAATTGAAACAGTTGAATAATTTTAAATTGCTTTATACTGTGCAAGCGCAGAACCCAAATCACTTTCAGGCTGAGGCACATGCAAAAAAAAAAATTGAAGTGCTCCAGTAAATTTAAATTGCTATATACAAGGAAAAGGGCCTTTAAATTATCAGATACTTGAATTTCTTTAAATTTTCTTATTTTTCTGTACAACCCAAACAGTTTTACTTTGTCAAAATGAGCCAAACAATCTGATTGTATAAACTTGCAAAATATTACATAAACCTCTGTTCCACATAATAGTAGTGGGACATTCCACAATCAAATGTCACGTTTGCTGCTGTAGGAATTCTCAGTACTACTAATAATTATTATTAAAGCAGGATCTGGGGCAGAAATCCACATTTTTCACAACTTCTCATATGTTTTGTGTCTATTACTTGTGTCTGCTGCCTGTTGAATGTCACGTGGAACAGCTGATTGGTTTGGTAAATACAGATAATTATAGAACAATTAAATGTACTGGAAGTGCTGTCCACAAGGTTAAGTGGGGAGCTACAGTGGCTTCCTGGCCACTGCAGGAACTGAACTTGATTTAAATGATGGGTTCCAAGAGCAAATTATAGTTTATTGTAGAGGATCCGTGGTGGAGTTTGTGGGATACAACGTCTGTTCTTGTGCCTCAGGACTGGCAGCTGTTCCTCCACCTAAGGAAAACATTGTTCTCATGGGCACAGATAATTTTCTATGATGATTGCTTCTACAATAAACAAAAAAAAACCCCTTGACATTTTTAGCAATTAACATCCAACATTTCCCAGAAATACCATTCCTTGATAGTAGAAAAAATAGTTCGGTAAAAAAATAAGAAATAAGTATTTAACAGGGTATTACTGAGGCTTTCTCCAATACTCCTGAGATCTCATTCTCAACGTGTCAGGGTTTTCTTTGACTACCTAATACATGTGAGGTCAATAGTTGTCTCTTTTGCATAAAAGATTTCATTCAGCTTTTAAATTGCAAGCAATTATAGGAGAGAGGGTTATGGACCAGGGTCTTGGTTTCACATTATTTACGTTCTAATTAACTTACCAGACTGATTTTTTTTTACCCCCTGCTTTGGCTACTAAGTGTTGATCTTTAATAGTTATCATGTTCCTAGCATTAATGGGTTTTATTTCTTTGGAAAGGTCATTCTTGATGTAATGTCACTGTTAACACAAGGGAGCCTGTAAGTTTTAGACATTTTGCTTGATTGTGATGAGCTCAAAAATGTTGAACTACTTGCTGTCTTTCCCCTGGGGGTTGCTTTCACTCAACTCAGAAGAGTTAGTGCAAGTTCTTTTTAATTTTTGACTGTGTTTTTGCAATGCATCAAAAGTACTCCTCAACGAGCAGCTGACACAGCCAAAAGGACCTGGGTTGCCTTTTAAAAATCCTTTTATATTTATTTCTAGATGACTCCATGACCTTGAGAATTGCTAGTTGTTGCAGGTAAATATATAAGGTCTGGTAAAAATGAGCAGTGATGCAGAAATTTGGGTCAGAATGAATTAAATCCATGTATGGTTACTATTCTGCTACTACTAAGGTACAGTTACTGCTCTTTAGGAAAAGAAAGTAAAATCACTTAAAAACCAGCACTGAAGAAGATTTCTTAGCTCAGGTCAGAGGATTTTCATGAAAATGAGAAACAGATGAGAAGATAGAGAATGTGTTGACCCACTAAAAAAGATTAAGGTGATTTACAGCCCTGTCCTTACTAAGAGTTCACCTCTGAGCTTGGCTTTTAAACAGAAATCCATAGGAAGCCAATCTTCATAACTATTTATTTTAATTCTATCATACTATTATTGCTCTGTCTTATTTGCTGTAAAGAAAAAAACAACCATGTGATGTGCAGATACCTTGGGAAAAAGTTTTCTATAGCTTGTTTTACAGAATACATTGTCCTCTTCCTGTTGATATCAAAAGCACGTCAAAACTGGTTAGAGTGGTTTGTGTTTGGCTTGTTGTAGAAATTTCTGAGTTTTTATTATGAGTCTTTGGATGTTAGACTTGTTTTTCCTCCAATAACCTTGCTGGAATCAAGGGATTTTACTTGAAAGTATTAATTTTTAAAAAATCTTGCATTTGTGAGTGTTTAGGAGAAGGTCAGAAAACGTTCAACAAATCATTTTTTGAAGTTGAAAACCAGACATTTCCACTCATCCTTATACTTTTATGAGTTCTGGGGGTTGATTCCTGTTTTTGTAATGTTTGAAGGTGTTAGAAGTGCATTTGTGTTTAATCCTCAAATCCATGTTATACTTTCAAAGATTCTTTTCAGCAAGCTCATTTTCAGTTTCAGCTTAGCAGTGTAAAAGACAGATGTTCAGTGTTACACCAAGTTCAGTGTGTGCTGCAGTAATAATTGCTTTAGACTCTAAATTTGTGGAATATGAAGAAAATAATAGGTGGAAGGTTGCTTTTTCTTTTTGATAACTATCACCCTGCTGGGAAATTAAACATGTATCATGTTCCTTAGAGTTCCCAGCCATCCTATCCAAAACTCACTATCTGCTGTAAGAAATATGATTTTAATTTTTTCTCTAACAGCTTTTGCCACATCAGTGTTTTCCTATGTGGAATAATGACTTTGCCCCATGTAACTTCACATGAAGAGTTTTAGATATGTTTAAACAATTTTTAATTTATTTCCTTGCTAGAAAACCAGAGATCCATATTTTCATTTATCTGAGTGCTTCATGAAGTCATTACTGCTGGAAAAGAGGACCAACCTGTTTATTTCATTAGGCAATAAATAACTAAAATGTTTGGGTTAAGCAGATCTTCGAAGAGGTTATTGTTGTAAGGCAGTTTAGCTTTCAGCAATTGCACACCTTGCAGCACAACCAGTCCAGAACTCCGACTTTCCATGTTTCTTCTTTATGCCTCTTTCACTGGTAGGGGAGTGCTATCGAATGGCTCATTTGCATTATTCTGTGCCCTGTAAAATGAATTTATTATGCAGCTTCTCTAAATAGGCTAACGAGTTGTAATCTCATTCCAGCAGTGTATGGGTTTCAGCAAAACATGATTACTTCTTTCATAATGCCTAAAAATAAACAAAAAAATAACCTTGGAGCCTAACCTGTCCTTTTGCTCGAATCCCGTGTGTTAAATGATGCCATTAATCACAATGGGTAGTTATTTACTTGTTAAATACTTGAGTAATTTAAAATATTACTTACTTTGAGCACAAGTAACACGTTTTGGTCTCTGTTATTAGTCATTGAAATACATAACGGAGCGGGAGCCATTCCCTGGATTACAGAAATCTGAGCAATGTTCAGGTACATCTACAGAGCTGAAGAGGAAGATGCTCCTGCACTGGGTGCGAGTCATCCTGAGCTGGGAGCTCCATAGGCACATCCTGAGCTGCAGCTGGGAATCTGTCTGGAGAGGGAAGGCTGGGCTCGGGTTATGGGTTGGGACACCTCTGCTGATTGTGGACCTGGGTCTAGGTCCAGGAGGGGGTCCGAGTCTGGGTCTGGGTCATGGCCTGGACTTGTCCGAGTCCAGTCCGGGTCATGGCCTGGACTTGTCCGAGTCCAGTCCGGGTCATGGATTGGACTTGTCTGGACTTGTCCGGGTCTGGGTCCGGTCCAGGTCATGGTCCGTGGGTGGACCATGACCTGAACCCCTTCCTGACACAGACCATGAACCCGGACCCAGACCTGGACCTGCTCTGGACGATGACCTGAGTCCGGTCTGGACCTGGAACTGGATCCAGACCTGGACCATGACCCGGACCTGAGCCCGGTCTGGACCTGGAACTGGATCCAGACCTGGACCATGACCCGGACCTGAGCCCGGTCTGGACCTGGAACTGGATCCAGACCTGGACCATGACCCGGACCTGAGCCCGGTCTGGACCTGGAACCGGACCATGACCCAGACCCTGATCCAGTCTGCACCCGGACCTGGGCCCGGTCCTGACCATGACTCGGACTTGGACCATGACCCAGGCCCGGGCTGGACCTGGACCCAGGTCATGACCCAGACCCTGACCCGGTCTAGACCCAATTAGGGTCAAGATCCTGTTCCCACCTGGTCAGAAATGGGTTTAACAATGTCCAGGAGTTGCACCTGTGTTTATTTTTCATAGAGATTCATCCTGGCTCTGTTTGCAGAAGCTACTTGATGTTGTTGTAGGTAAATTGTGGCCGTACCTCCATCGGTGTCAAAGTTCTCAGCCCTTTGTGTGCTGCTTTGTTTTAGAATGGTTGTGGGCAGTCAGCATGACAAGACTTCAAAAGGAATTTTAGGAAGCATTAGGTAACATATTTTTGGCTTAAGGAAATATCCAGAGGATGGGGAACATTTATTTGGAATTCTTTATGTATTTTGCACAGGTGGAACTTAAGCAGGCACAAATGAAATGTTACTGAGATGATCACAGGGATGGGTCCATATAGAAGGATTTGGAAAGAGCCTGCTTTGTCTAGGTTAATAAATCGAAGATTTAGAGGGGTTGAAGGTTAATTAAGTTATGAGACAAGACTTGTACAGGAATAAATGGCTATAAATTGACTGTGAAAAAATTTATTCTGGAAGATATGAAATGATCATCAGAATAAGGGTCAGGAATTGTGAAATGTAGGAATTATTTATGATCAGGATCAAGAGATCTGGCCAGCAGATCACTGTGCCTGCTCGTGACATCAGAGGCATTCCCTGTGTAAGGGATTCACAGAATCACAGAATGGCTGGGGTTGGAAGGGACTTCTGGAGATCATCCAGACCAACCTTCCTGTCAGGATGGGTCACCTGGTTCAGGTGACACAGGAACGTGTCCAATCGGGTTTGGAATTTCTCCAGGGCTTCCCTGGAGTTCCCAAGTTTTTCCTGGGTTCCCAAGTCCATGGAAATCTAAACTGGCTCGAGCTCTGAAGCATGGAAAGTATGTTAGTAAGAGTTAATTAAAACGCTTATTTTAGGGTGAAGTTTCATGGCAGCTGCCCCAGGTTGGGGTGCAGACTGTGGGGGTNATCCAGAGGATGGGGAACATTTATTTGGAATTCTTTATGTATTTTGCACAGGTGGAACTTAAGCAGGCACAAATGAAATGTTACTGAGATGATCACAGGGATGGGTCCATATAGAAGGATTTGGAAAGAGCCTGCTTTGTCTAGGTTAATAAATCGAAGATTTAGAGGGGTTGAAGGTTAATTAAGTTATGAGACAAGACTTGTACAGGAATAAATGGCTATAAATTGACTGTGAAAAAATTTATTCTGGAAGATATGAAATGATCATCAGAATAAGGGTCAGGAATTGTGAAATGTAGGAATTATTTATGATCAGGATCAAGAGATCTGGCCAGCAGATCACTGTGCCTGCTCGTGACATCAGAGGCATTCCCTGTGTAAGGGATTCACAGAATCACAGAATGGCTGGGGTTGGAAGGGACTTCTGGAGATCATCCAGACCAACCTTCCTGTCAGGATGGGTCACCTGGTTCAGGTGACACAGGAACGTGTCCAATCGGGTTTGGAATTTCTCCAGGGCTTCCCTGGAGTTCCCAAGTTTTTCCTGGGTTCCCAAGTCCATGGAAATCTAAACTGGCTCGAGCTCTGAAGCATGGAAAGTATGTTAGTAAGAGTTAATTAAAACGCTTATTTTAGGGTGAAGTTTCATGGCAGCTGCCCCAGGTTGGGGTGCAGACTGTGGGGGTCTCACAGCTCACTGTTCCTCCAGCTCCACCGTCCTGTGGGCACTGGGTTTCACAGAGGTACCTGGTGAGTGGGCTCAGGGAGCAGATGGGGCTGGAGGAGCAGGAAGAGTGACTGGGGAGAGAGGATTGTCCCAGCTCTGCCTGAAACCAGGGTGCTGCCCAGGTGCTCCTGGCACTGCCCAGATTATCCTTCCTCACCCAGATCAATCTGGGCTCTGTGGTCACTTTGATCTGTGAACAGACCCCGGGAGCAATAACAAATGAATAATTTCTGAAGAAAATGATGGTGCCTCTTCCAGAGCTCCTCAATTTCAGGAGGCTGAAACTACCAGTTCTGCTACTACCACTGGCAAATCTCTTCTTGAATAACTTAATGAGATTCCCAGTGCCATGGGAGATGCACACCTTTTACTGAATACGTGATAAAACTCTTATAATAAACATAGGTATGTAAGGAAAGTGCTCATAAAAGGAAAGTTCCTGTGGTAGATAGTCTCACAAAAGAGTTTGTCACATTTTGTTTCCAGTTAATGGATGCCTACCGCAGTCACACAGCTTCAGTGACAGGAGAACTGAATTAATTTAAGCCAATAAAGTCATTCTAATTTGCATTTTCATAGCCCACTCTTCAGTACTCCGAGTGTGACTTTCTCTTTTAGGATGGAGCTGTGCAGTAAATGGATAGGTAGGCCCTTTAAAAGGATATTTATCATTCTTGAAGAATCTTAGTGCCAGATCTTAATAGCATTTCTTACAAAAATGACTGGAATTCTCTATCAGATACAGAGGTAGAGCTGTAGAGATTATGGACAGTCTTTTTTTTTTTTTTTTAACTTCTTTCCTGATAAAAAGAAGAGCAGTTTAAGCCTAAAACAGTGGAAACTTCCCCCCAAAACAAAAATATTGCATAAAAAATGCTCCAAATTATAGCATTCTATAAATCAAATTAATTTAAAAGAACTGTGTGTTTAATTAATTTAGTCACATTCAGAGATAAATAATTCAACATACCTTTATGTAAAGTTGAAATACCTTTGTTAATTATGCCAATCAGAGGATAATTTATTCAAGCTTTTGAGGTTTTTTTTTGTTTCAGTTGATATTAAAAAACACAGAAGACACGGAGAACTTCATGTCCAGCCTCTGCGTGTGATTTGATGAAATAATTGCCTTAGGACCTGCTGACATTCTAATTGGAGCCTGCATAATGCAGAATCAGAACCTTACTTAGAGCAGTGCTCTCTTTATTTTAAGTATCCCTCTGTTAATTTCATTTAAATAACTCCCTCATTTAAATCTAGAGTGAAGACTTCAAATTTCATCATCTCCCTGTGACTGTGTTCTGTTTATCACTTCTCTGATGGCCTCCCCCCATCCACTTTTGTGGGTCTGGTGTTGCAGCACCTGAACATGGAAAGGGTTTTAAGATTCAAAGATCTTAATCTGCATGATAAAAATACTTTGTCATGTGCAATTTAATTCAGTGTTGGCAGTTCTCATTATTCTGATTACTTTTTTCTCTCCGTTCTCAGCTCTAAGGATCACCGTATTTCTTATGAAAATCCAAAGTTTTCATATGCAAAAAGCAAATTTCTAGTTCTCATGTTTCCACAGAAAAGCTCAGAAGCATAAATTTTCGATACCCACTTCCAAGTAAATGAGTCAAATAAAAAAGAACCCCCAAAACCATACTTTAAAAGATTAAACCCTATCAGAAAATCCAAACAAAACAACTAGAACCAAAGACTCATTTCTCAGGAAGTGACTCATAATTTTTGAACTCTTGAAATGATTGCTCTTAGCAAAAACGAGTGTGATTTTCATTTTAGCTCCTCCTTTTTGTGTTCTATGTTGATTTGTTTTCGTTTCAGGTTGCTCTCCCGAAGTCAAAGGTAGAATGTGGTCCTACAGAATATTTCCCTCTGAAATGAGATTTGTTTACATTTACTGTGTGCAGAATTCCTGTCTGGGCAGATGGCTTTCACAGGTGTCTGCACCATTTACATTTCTAATTAAATAAAGCCTTACACAAGGATGAATTTCACACCATAAGAATGTGTGTGAAATGCAATTAATATTCTGCAGCTTGTGTTCCTGAGCTAGGTGATCTCCTAAAGGTAGGGCTAATGAAGATATGAGGCTGTACACAGGAAAAGGTGAGAAAATTCATTTGCAGAGCGAGCATGTGGCCAAACTGAAACTGTGCAAGTTGAAAAGAACATAAAGATTCTGAAATTCTTTGGAAAGACCTTTCTGAGGTGACTTTCAGTCACCAGAAGTGGAGGTAGAAGGACCCTGGTTTTTTTGAGATGTCGTGACACCCAAATGTACTTTAACATCAGGGGCTTTATTAATTTCCTCTGCAGTCCAGTGCTAAATTGCTGTCTTTTTTTGCTTTCCAACCATATTCTATGTGAGCAGCTTTCAGTGCAAATGCTGAGGCCAGTAAAGGTCACCAGCATGTGAGTGCTGGTTTATTAACTAAAAAAAAATGGTGTTTCTTAGGCTGATTCCTCCTCAGGAGTACAGCTCTAGCCCAGTGGCCAAACTAGCACAGGAGTTACCTGAACTATGACATTTCCTTACACCAACTGCAATGAATTCTGAAAAAAAATTGTCAGAATATTCAAATTGAGTCTGCTCTGTACATTACTGAAAAGCAGGAGGTTATGAAAAACTTGAATTTTGCTTGTCTGAACACAGGATTTGTAGGTCTGAGTAGTCCTAAGTCCAAAGCTCTGCTTTGCTTTTCAGACTTCTACCCTTTTAGATTTTCATGAGCAAATTATTTGCTGGATAATTTTAATTTTTGTTCAGGAATTTGGCTTTTTTTCTTAGTAGCAGGTAAAGGGCCCTTTTGTAGTAATTGCCCAGCACTTGACTAGATGTGTGAACAATATTTATATATTCAGAGTTCTATGTATGACATTTAAATACTATTTACGGTGTATTTAGCTGAGGTCTTTTTTTAGACAGCTATCAGCCCATAAACCCTTTTATTATACCCAGAAATATGAAATCTACATGGTGTTTAAATTCAGAATGTATTCTGCTTTGAACAAGTATCTTTGTTTAAAACATGTATCTGCTTGGCTTATTTTTTTAAAGATATTTTTAAAGTGAAGAACCTTAACAGAAATTATATTAATGAGATAGACATTTACTTCAACAGAAGTTTCTTCATGAGAAAAATGGATCAAAAGGATAATTTTCCTTTTAAAAGACAATTAATTAAAAACTGTCCATGTGATGACAGATTTAACATTTTGTCTGACATGTTGAGAAAAAGAAAGTGCCTGGAATTGCACAAGTGGAATAAAATGTTCCATTTCACAGCAAGGCCAAGCTTGAGTCTTGTAATTATTTCAAAGGGAGTAAAGGTCATTTTCTATTTGCTGCATCTGTATTATGTGAGGCTTCTGTACCAGCCTTACAGAAGTTAACTCATGACCCATTTAGATTGCCCAGATTTCAAAGTCAGCTTATACTGTCACAAATCTGATAAAGTAGACATATTCCCTTTTCTAAGTACTGACATAGATGATGTCCAAAGAGGCTTTTTATTTATAGCTCTGTAAGACAAGAGTTCCAGCTTTAAGACTCGAGTAGCTGGGAGATCAGAACATGATTTGCCTCTTACTTGCTGTATTAATCCTTTAGGGGAAGAGCTGTTTGTAGATAAATTTCAGGATATATGGCTTGGAGTGTTTTTCTGGTGGGGACTCATTATATAACTTAGCCTGCATCTTGAGATGGGAAGAGGTTTTCTCCCACTGTGATTGCATTTTTATGCATATTCATTCAGGAACACTGAGTCAGAAAGACAGGTACTTTAAACCTGCACCTGTGCACGCAGAAAATGTGTGCAGAAGATGCATGTGTGCCTTTCTTCCTGTGCATATGCCCATTGAAATGCATATAAGGCAGGTTTTTTAACAATCAGTAATCAAGCCTTATGCACAATTTTCAGGGCAGCCTCTGAATACCTCAGTTCCCATTTGCACGTCTCCTGCTGGAAGACTGAAGGGGACACTTCCAGTTCTCAACCCCTACAGAGTCCAAAATCTCCAATAAAATCCATATATCAATGTCAATAAGAGATTGGAGGACTGGGAGCTGTGTTTTCAAACCTTTTTAAGGAAGGCAGGAGTAGTGTGATGATACCAAAATTAATAGCAGTCAAGTGTATTGCACTTTTCTTTGTGTGTGACTTTAAACCTTTCTCTTCTTTCTTGGGTAATCCTTCCAAGGGACAGATGTGGAGCAGGTGAGGATGGAAGGCAAAGATGTCCATCTGCTGTGTTTGCCTTCCACTAGATTAATTGCCATGAAATATTCTGGCTGTTTCTCACAGCCTGCTGGCACTTCTGGCCAAGCTTCTATAGCACCAGTCAGTGACATGAAACAAATGATCCAGCAGTTGGTTTCCAGAAGAACAACTAATGCAGACCAGGTGGGGCATTGCTGCCTTTGAATTTTGTAAATGGGATCACACAACACTTAAAATGAGTGGGAAATACAAGAAGGGAGAGAGCAGATCAGGTATCACTGTGGTTTAGCAAATGGACTGTGAGCACTGGGGAATGGGGAAAAATGCAGCTGCTAAAATATTGCAGGACATCCCTTTTGGATCATGATCAGCAGACTTGGAGGATGAAGGAGTGGAGGTGGGACTGAGAGATGCTGTGGGTGCATTGGGAGAAGTGAGAGTGCAGCTGTCACCTGAGCTGGTGAAGGAGGAAAGAGCCTTCAGCATTCACTGGGCTGGTATTGGGGGGAAATTGTCTTCATTTACAGCTGAAGAACTTTATTTGCAAAACTGCAATCATGTCTTGATGTCTTGAGTAAATAAACCCACTTCTGCAGGGCCACTTGAATTTAAGAGCAAATGTCATCCAGAACATTTATTTCCTTCTTGGTTGCCACACGTGCCCTCTCTATTTGATCGTGCTTGGGCTCCTGATAAGCAGCAGATTGGCCATAACAACTTTGAGATCAGAGTGGTCAGTGCACCACCTGGAAGTCAGATTTTGTAAAACACCTTTAGATGTTCCAGAGAAGAAAGTACCTCGGAAAGTGTACTTACACATATATAGGTCGGAAAATATGATTTGGCTTTTCCTACTTTTAACTTTGCCTCCTTTTGCCTCTCTCTTTAACCTTTTAAACTTTTTTTGTAATTTCGTTTTGCTTGCTGCTTCTTTCTTGACCATTCTTACCTCCATGCTCTCATTTAACAGCTGCCAAGAAAAATAGCCCTTCAGGTTGTTTTCTCTATTCAAGGATAAAATGCTTCTGAGTCTGAGATTAGAATTGTACCTCTTCCCAAACAATTTTATTTTGCTTTTAAGCTTCCTCCTTTGATGTTCCTGTGGGGACACGGAACTTGGGTGACCACGTACTAACAGTGACACAAACTGTATTCAACTGGAACCTTCAGATGATGCACACATGTCTTTTTCAGTCCTCCCTTGGTGTAAACAAGCTTTTGATTATAGGGAAAATGGACAAACTGTGGCTTAGAAGGAAAGAAAAGAAAAGTAACAGTTTATACTTGCTAGCAAAGAATTTCTTTTATACATGAAACTCCTCTAGATGAGACTTTACCTGTAAATATAGAATTTATTCTGTAACTTGGTGATCAACTTTCTGGAAGAGATTTGCAGATCTCAGTTTATCAATTATTCAAATCAACTTGCATCTGCTTAATTTAAGCTTGTATTTAAGTCCAGCTTTATTCAGCTAGGCCTAATACATGTGACTTTTAGGAGTAACACTACATCCTATGTTTTTACAGACCAATAACATTCTTTATTGATACTCTGAACTGAAATTCACCTTGAAAACTACTATTTGGTAATTTCAATGCCAGCCCATATATATAAAAGCAAAAACCTCACATAAAAAATGGTTTAGCAAGATTTGAAGGGGAAGTGTGATGTGATGGATATTTTGTTTTATGAGTATGGAGCCCAATGTTTTGTTTTACGAGCACTGAGCCTAAACCCAGTATGGTTCCCAGAAGTCAACATGATGGATGAAGGGAGTGGATGTTAAAAGTCTATTTCTGTTTTTTTTTCCCCTCAGGTTCTGCTGCTTGCATGTGCAGAAGATTTAGAATGTGTCCCTGGATTCCAGCAGAAGGTTTTTTATATTGAAAAGCCATTTGAATTCACAGCGGACCAGCTGGTTCTGAACCGTATGTTATTTTCATATATTACTATTGTGCAAAAATCAAAATTTTTTATGTATTCATTTCATTCCTGCCATTTATAAGAAAGCTTTTTTTGTTTTGGACCTGAGATTTTTGGATATTGCCGTGATTCAGTCTGAGTTCCCCTGCATTAATCCTGTGTCTCTACAGACTTTGTTCTACATATTAGAAATGGTAAAATACAATATATAATCATTTAGGGTGATGTGAATGTTGTGAAAACTTAGAGTCAGCCACTTCTTAAAAATTAAATTTACTCTGATTTTTTTTATAATCTTACCTATAAGCTTGGCAATCAGGACTTGCCTATCACCATTTCTGTTATCTTTGCAACTCAGATTTCGAAGTTTGTATTTTGAAAGCATTCACAGCTGATACAAGTCCAAGTCTTTACATGAAATGCAGAGGCTGGAAGAAGTTTGGGATCATCAGTGACAGCAGAGTGTCACGCAACTGGAATATTCAGTATATTTCCATTGAGCAGGTGTCACATTATAAAACCCAATCTGGCACCATATACTCAAAGCATTAAACTGAAGGAGATTTAACCATTTTTCAGTTCTGCTCTTAGTTCATTCCAATACTTCAGGGTTACAAATGTTCATTCCATTCTGTGACTTTGGGACTTCAGCACTGTGAAACTCAAGTAGTGCCTTATTCAGAGGTCAATATGTTTAAAGACTTAAAAAAATATTTAAGAGTTTCCATTTTCATAACTTCCAAACACACCTGCATTTTTACATGTGATATTTATTACTAGTATTTATTTATGTATTTATTAGTAATAGTTTCTGTGTCGTGCTTGGCTGCTGGTGCTGAACCAGGAATCTTTCTGGGTGTCCAGCACTGGGCAGCAGTGCAGAATTGCACACAGGGCATTGGCTCCTATGTGCCGTGTCTGGATCCTACAATGGGACACATCCTATAGCTTGGTGGAACCAAGAAATGCAAACCAATATTACTCACCAAATGCACACTTTTCCCATCTCAGCTCCCTCCAGATATCACTGCTACATATTGATGTATTTTCACTTTGGATGAAGGTGTAATCTGTGCACATTCACTTTAAAATAGCACTAACTTTTCAAAACGAAATGTCAGAATTAGTTGCCAAAGTCTATTGAAATAACTCTCTTAAACTTAAGTCAGTCAGCCTTTGGAGGTACTAAAATAAACCTCTAGGATAACATTTTTAGTCTCAGCATTTTGATATGTTGCTTAGTCTGAGCTGCTTTTTCACAGGAACTTTAGATCACGAGTAGTGATACTAGTCAGAGATGTGAGATTGTTGTTCAGCTTAGAAAAGAGATTTTAAACTTCTTACTTCTTTGGGAAATTTTGTTTTCTCTGGAATTCTTATTTTAGAGTTGTCAAACACATTGTACCTACATGGCTAAAAGCTGGAATTCTTAGAATATAATAGATTTAATAAGCATACAGAATTGAAGAGTTATTAAAAGAAGCAATATGGATAAAGTAGTGTTAAATTGAAAAAAAACCAACCTTTGTGGAATACTTCCTCTGCTTCAGAACTTTGAGGCTGCAGAGTTCTGGCCAGATCTGCTGCTGATTTGGAGAGGATCACCCCAAGGCTGGGTTGGTGCAGCCAAACCAACTGGACTGCTCTGCAGTGACGCAGCCGTTTGCAGTGGTGTAAAATCAGTGCAATAATTAAGATGCCATCATTAGTGTTAGGAGGAGGGAAGAGCAGGAAGAGTCTCAGAAATGCCTGGGAACAATCTCTGGAATTAAATTATTTTAATAAGCAGACAGTAAATTGGCCTAATGCGCTGTGTTGGACAGAGGCAGGCTGTCGACGCGTGGTCCTGGTTAATTCAATCACCCGTAAACAGGACGTCCTTCATGCAGCAGCATTAAACCTCAGCACAGCTCCTTCATTTTAGCTGTCAACAGAATTGATAATTTTAATTGTCTGTTTGAATACACTTTGTATGTTCTTGCATCTTTTTATGCCCATTACCAAGAACAGTGTAATTTAGCAGTTGCATTCCAATGCGAGGCTTACCAGGGCCGTGTAAATTAATAGAGCAAATATGTAAACCAGGCCTATAGCAGTGATTGTTTTTGTAGTCCTCAATAAGCCAAGGGGCTCTTTAATTCTTTTCTGAAGTGCAATATAACAGTCTTTTTCTTTTTTCTTTTTCAATTTAAACAACAACCTACTGTACGTTTCATTGCTAGCATTGCCCTTGTAATTAAGTATAGGTTGTGGCCTGTTCTTGTGTATTTATTACTTCTACATATGGCAGTGTTAATTATATTTTACATTTACTGATGGAAAGAATGAAGAGGAGACCATATGGAGGGCACAAAATTTTCTCTTATTTCTTTTTTTGGTTTGTAGCAATTTTTATTAAAGCCTACTTATAAGCTGGCCATAACAAGTCCAGCTGTGTGTGCATATTCTCCTTCCTATTAGTTTCACTGGCATTCCATTACTATTAGCTTTTCTGTCGTTGTGCTCAGGCTGAACTGGCTTTTTAATTCTTATTTATTTATTTGTTCTTGCATCTCATTTAGTAGCAACCTCCAAACTTTGACCATTTCTTTTTCTCAGTTTAGTCATTATTTTTTTCCCCTCAGATCTCCTTATAACTTGTGTTTTCTATAAGCATAAACAAAATAAGGCATTTCTCTTTTATTTTTGGTCTGCCTGATTTTTTTCCTCTGCGTGCAGAACCAGATGTTCCCTTGATATAGTGGGAAAAGATCCATGGAGTCACTTTCTGGAAATTCTAATTATGCCCACATAATTATTATTCTAGCAAACGACCGTGTCACTGTTTTTTCCTTCCTTATAGCTTTTTTTTCACTTTACACCTAGGACCATCTTTGCAATCCAATAGAGAAGATCATGGAGATATCTACATTCTTGACGAGGTGCTAATTGACAGCATTTAATTACAGGTTTTACACCTGTCAGAAGCACTTGTGGCCATGAAATGCCTCCCCACCAGAAAGGCTGTCCCTGCCAAGGCTGGCAGGTCACTGCAGTGACAGGGCTCTGTCACGCTGGGCTGAGGGAAAGTTCCTAATCAGAGTCAACAAACGTGGGGATGTAATTGTGTTACATTAATCACATTTATACTTAACATACATCGAGCTTGGCTTTTGGGGGTGTTTTTAATTGACAATGAATCAAATAGTGCACTTGAATAATGGAGGCAATTAACATAAAGCACGAGGTGATGCATTGTGCATATTAAAGTGGGGAAGGCATTGCCAGTGCTTTAAATGTCAAAACAAAGGAAGTTTTGACCCGTACTTGAAAAGCTTTAATTTGGATGTTAATTAATGGCTGACCTCTTACACCTCTTACGTGATAGATTGCATGTTCAGAGCCTGGGTTGCTTCAAGATCAAGGCTCTGTCTGTCTGCATTTGGGTACTTTTGGTTCTGTGGGTTTTAACAAAAACCTTTCTATTCAACCATATCAAAATAATTGTTTACTCATATGATGTGAAATATCTTAGTGTACTTATTAATGCCTAAAAGCAGGTTTTCAATTGTCTGGCAAAGCTGTGACCTCCAACAAGATTTAGTTTGTTCAAACCACACAAAGCCTGTGGAAAGATCAGAGAGGACCATTCCTCCTCCTCCAGCCTCGTGTGCACACAGATCACGGCCCTGGTCCTGCTCACATCCAAACATTTCCTGTTGGTTCTGAGCTGATGCCTGTGAGAGCTGTGATTTATCACATCCACTCTTCCCACTGATTCCATGCCAGCTGACTGCACAGATGGCCTCTTCCCGTACCTGTTTCATGCTACCAAGAGTGGTGCTGTTCTTCTCCTGCTCATTCTGATCCTGAAGTCATCACACCCACTTCATTCACCTCCCCTCCTTCCCTTTTCCCACACCTTGCTCAGAGCCAGCCTAATTCAGCCCCCTGTGATTTGCCAAAGCCTCAACAGGGTTCTGACATGAGGTTTGGTTGCAAGTGTTAACTCTTCGTGCTGAACATTGCAGGGTTTGGGTAATTGGGACTGCAGATGGTGGTTGTAGCTTGCAAAAAAACATGTTCAAACGAGGTAAGATTTTAAGCTTAGCGATTTTCTTGCAGGGAAAACTGTCTGGGCTTCTGGGTCATAGCTAGCTAACTGTGGATTTTTCACCTGTTCAGTGTGTTCACCTTGCTGAAACAATGCTGTGGCTTTTCAAAATGAAGAAGTTTTTAATGCTTTTTGAGTTTTACAAACATCTTAAATTTTCTTTCAATTCACATAAATCACTCACTGTGGTTAGAATGTGCTTCAGAAGATGTTGAAAAGTGACTTGGTTCCCATTCCTTGGAATGAGAGAACAGGTTCAGTGGAAAGGCATCTCACCATTCCCAGATAGGGGAATGCTTGTTATATCCTAAAATATATCTTGATGGACTCATGTGCATGGATGGAATTTGAATACCAGAGCTTCAATCTGATGCTTGGGTACGTAGTCAAGATTAGGCACCTGGAACTCTTACTCCATGTGGACAGAAGTATTGGTCAGGATTTGAAGCCACACATCTTAAGCACACTATTCCTATTGAAATGGTTACAGGAAGCCAAACTCGTGCTACTAAAATTCCAGGGAATATCTTGGGGTATGCAAAATGTTTGCAAAATTGTGGGAGTTTTAAAGTGGGAGGTTGGGAACTTTACAACATGTTTGTGGAGGCAGAGTGAGGAAGATCCTTTTGCGCCTAAATACCTGATCAATTGCTTTTTAATTGAAGTTTGATGCTGAACTCCTACATGGAGGGAGGAAGTTGCCTGGAAATCCATATTGTGATGTAGATAAATATAGATATAAAATAGAATGTCTCAAATGTGTCTCTGAACAGATACCTGCAGATTGGTGCTGCAGCACAACAATATTACATCACCTGTTTAACTGCTTTCACACATGATTAAAGCAAAACAGAATGGGAGAAAATAGTGCCAGGTGGTCAGACAATTCCCTCCCAAAGCAGGAGTGTCAGCTTCCAGGACTCGAGGGGGAAGGAGGCAAAAAAAGACACTTTGATTTTTATGCATATACTTTTAATTAAACTAGTGTCTGAAAAGGTAGGACATTAGACTGAGCAGAGTGAAAGAATTATTTATTCTCTGAAAACATCTTCAGGGCTGAATCCAAACCTCCCAGGAGTGCAGTCAGCTCCTGTGGAATAACAGAGGGAACAGCATATGTGTTGGTGAAACCTCCTCTTGGCATTTTAATTCCAAGGTGGAGGAAATGAGGATCTAAACCCAAAGTTTCTTGTCTGTTTCATTGAGAAAAGCCACACAAATCCTGTTAAAAAACCAAACCAAACAAAACCACAGGAAAAAGTGGGTGAGGATCTTTGCAGTGACAGCGAATGCTCTGTTAACGGCTTGGTCTGGATTTAGGAAGATAAAAGTAGCAGATTACTTGGTTTGAGATTTAATTTGTTTCTGGAGACTTTCCAAGAGCCATAATGTTTCACAGCTAATACTTTTTTGAAATACGTGTGGGCTTTGGTTGGCTGAAGCATGCCAGCTGTTCTGCTAATAATCTGAATCAATGGCCAACTGCTGGGTATTAGCAGGTTGGGTCTCCTGCTCCATGCAGTGCAAACCTCGTATTAATAATGTCCCCAGGTGCTTCAGGGGGACACTTCTCTGCTCATTTCCACTTGGCAATTTCAAGACACAAAACCAGAAATCACATTACCTGTCTATTGCTCCTGAACTGATTACCCATGCAGGCCAAGAGGCAGCTCCTTCTCTGCAGGTGTAGGGATATTTTGGAAGGCCAAAATGTCTTCTGGGAAAATGTTGGTGGCTTAGCTTAGGGCAAACTCCACAAGCAAATAATCTGACACTGATTGCTTATGGCTGGCAATGTTTTAACAGGATCATCTTCCTGAGGAAATGAGAGGCTGGGGCTTGAGATTTCTGGTCATAGGTTAGAGCTGGGGTCACTCTGGAGAGGATCCAGCACCAGCCCAGCTTTGTCAGGAGGAAACTTTGTCCATTCCTGACAGAGAGGCCCAGCACAAATCACCCCACACTGAGACATTAATGCATTTCTGTAGAACATTTCTTGGTATTTTCACAGACTGCCTTTCTGACAGGACTTTTAATTTGAGGATCTTAGGAAAGCACCATTCAAAAGAATCATGGCTAGCTAACCTTTTCCATTACATTTCAAAATGCAGTGTGGACATTTAGAGAGAATTAATGGGAGTATGTGAGGTTAAATCTTCCTTTAAACATAGAATCTCATTTAAGTTAATGATATCTTAAAGCATGCAAGTATTCTTGAAAATAATTGTAGATATAGTTCACAATTAATTCTGAGCTTTTAGGATTTCTCTCTGTTAATCCAAATCAAATTATAACTTTTCTAATGTAATTATGATCATGCTTCAACTTGCAGTTTTTCTTTCCCTTTGCTTATTTAAATCAGTCCTTTTCAGACAGAGCAGTCTGTCTGCTTTAATGGACACATCTCCTTCTCACACAGCTTTCCTGTGCCATGTGATTTCTCAGTCTTGCCTTGACAATAAATATCATGAGCTGTAAACTTTCTTAGATTGAGGGATTTTTCCAGCTGATGCTCTGATTTTGTTTCATGCCTCCGTTCAACCTATCTACCTGAACTTTTTCCTCTAGAGAAGGGAAAGCAAAAGTGACTTTTAATGGATTGATTCTGAAAACTCTGGTCAGTCTGGAATGACTTTGTGCAGCCTTGAACCTGCTGCTTCTGGGGCAGACAAGTGAGCCTGTCATACTCTGTGATGTGAATATTAAAATGTTGTTCTTGAGATGTTTTAATCCCTAAAAGAATATCAACCCAGGCAAATGGTAGGATTTGCTCAAATAAGAATCTCTGCCTGAAAGGGATAATCTTTAACAAAATTTGAAATTCCTTTACCAAAAAATTCTTTTAAAGCAAATTAAAATAAAAAACTAGGAGGCCTAGGAAGGCCTAAAAGATTCCTATCATGATTTGGGGTGTTGCTTTTTAGACAAGAATTCTACTTACAATACTCACTTTGATTTGCTTACTTTCTTTAAAAAAAAAAAAAGGCAATAAAAAACCCAGTGCAACCTTCGTCTCTCAACTGTGGAGAGAACTGGAGCAGAACTGAGGGGCCTTTAATAAGGCAGCAAAACAGAGGCAGTGCTGGAGCAGCTTTACAGGTAGTCAATAGCAGAAGAGAAATTCCTCCCTGCAGCTGGAGCCAGCACCGGTAAATCTCTGACACTTTTGAAACACTTGCTGGCAAGTACCAGAACCTAAAAGCAGGAGGGGCTGCAGTAAGGGATGATGTCCTTGATGCACAGGACTGCTGTGTGCCAGGGACTCAGGTTTGTTTTACTGAAGAGCAAACTGTGAATCTCTGCTCCCTTATCAACAGCCTTGTGGATGCTCTGCCTGGCCCTGGCTTTGTCTATAAACTGAATTGTCTTGCCTTGGACTTTTTCTAAAATGGCATAAAGCAGGTTGTGGAAAATGGGTGCATTTTTTATTTTGTTAATATTGTATTCTAGAATTAAATATATTTCTATTCTCTGCTAACTACACCGATAGGAAACATTGTGTATGTAAATGCATTAAGGCACCTGGGTTTTGTTTACCTTCCTTTGTGTGGCAGTGAACCAGAGGAACACAAAATTTGCTCTGGTCTGCTAAAAACCCAAGTTGCCTGGTTACAAGTAGGACCCCTGCAGACTTTATTTAGCTGGAATTTTAATTACAGTTCCAGCTCTCAACACTTAAAATAAAACAGTAGGAAGACAACTATAATTTGACCTTTATAAAACATTAACACCAATCTATACAAAAACATAACCTCATCTTAAAAGAATACAGTGGGAGGCAGAATTCAAGAAATTATGAAAACAGTGTAGTTATGATACTTTAACTTTTGGAAAAAGCAGAGCAATGTGCTCATGTGGACACCAAAGTGTGATATTGGTGTGTTTGGACTCATCTCACCTCAGACAGAAATGCTGCACTGCTGGCAGGAGCTCCTCATGTTTTTTCATGTTTTTTCATGTTTTGGGGAAATCGATGCTGCTGTGATGTTTGGGGTAAGGGATGCTGCCCATACTCCATGGGAAATGCTCATGGATAAAACCCAGCTTGTTTCTTCCCCCAGAAAAGCCAACTCAGGAAACTTCAGGTGCTCACCCCTTCCCTCTGAATCTCCTCTTTGCTGAAGTTTGAGACAGTCCCTGTGGTGAGCTGCACCCTGGGCCAGGGGCTCCTTTTTCTCGTTCAGAGTCAGAGAAAAATGAGGTGGGGAAGAGGAGGAATGGAACAGGAGAGTCCATGGCCATGTTGGGTGGGAATGTCCGTGCAGCAGCACTCTGACCTGTGAAAGGGGCAGCAGGACTGGCTCCAAGGTGTACAAGCACCAGAAACGGTCACAAATCCAAGTGTGGTTTTGGTTGATTCTGGCTAAAATAGTCCCCAAGTCGTGCTGTGGCAGCTCACAGTATTTTTTAGTTCTGTCATCATGCAAAGGTGATGAATTGTGCTCCATGTCTTCTCTTGTTAATTTAATATGTACTAAGTATAGATAATAAATGTCACTTTTTATTTTTAAGAACCTGACTTGAAGCTGTAAACATGAGGGTACTTTAACTGCCCCATAATAAAGGAAAATTCGAAGATGTCTGAATGCCAAGGCTACACGTTGCCTTCTTGTAACCTTAGACATTTTTCTTTTGCTGGTGCCCACTGCTAAAATCTCTTCTTCCCTAGATTTTATGTGATGTTTCACAACAAGTTATATTTGTGTTCAAAGGTGATGCTGGATGCAAACAAAAATTATGGAGGATAGGAAGGCAGTTATTAAATATTGTGGTCAAGAGCTTTCCAGGGATTCATTGTGGCTGAATGAAAGGCCATGGGCTCAGCCACCTAAGATTTGGTGTTTGGCTGTCCAGTTACTATTGCTCTGAGGTTTTTTGGAATTTTTGGTGTTTGTTTTTTTTTTTTTAATCAAGGCTCTTCTAGCTAGAATTTTTATTCAGCCTGGTTTGTATTTATGGAGGAACCACTCAAGTGTGTCATAAAAAAATATAGGAAATAGTGATTTTATAATATTTTTCTAGAGCAATGAAAGCAGTATTGTGGGAGTTATACAGGGTAATTTGCAACCAAAGAACTCATTTCATTTAAATTTTTTAAAGTTACATTTGTGACAGAGGAAATAGTCTAAAATTATCTTTAATAACAGAGCTGATGAGTTCACTCTTCCGACTAATAAGAAAATGCAACTCTCCAAATGTTCTGTAAGATTTGGTGTTTCTTCTGAGAAATCAGTCAGATCTCATGCCGGTAGGCAGAAGGTTTTTGGCATAATCGAGTAGAAGCTTCCCTCAACTGTAAATCAAAATAAGAAACTTTATTTAAAATTACATTATTACTTCTGGCACTTTTATTCTTTGAGATACTGCCTTTAATACCTTCTCCAATAAAGTTTGAAGAAGCTGAAATACAGAAGCTTTAACATTTCCATAATAAATCTATTAATTGTAATGCCTCTGAAAACATTAGGCATGGACTACTTACTGCTGCTTTTATAAGTCAGCATCACTTCCCAGAACTGTCTGATACTAACTGCAGTCAGCACTGGTAATTAATTGAAATGAAATTACTCAAATGATGAATGAGGGCTGGACATGTTTGATTTAACTCTTTCTGGCACTGTAGCTGTGCTTCAGATCCTGATTTAGAAGGTATTTAAGCAGCACCTTAATCTGAGTTCCCTCCAGACTCTACAGAGCTTTGTCCGTCCCAGAGACCCAAATACCCTCAGCTTCAGCACAAGTTTTTGCTTACACAGAGTGTCCTTTGGGAAAGGCTCTGGCTGAGCTGTGGGGAGGCTGTTCCTATGCAGCCATGCAAAAGGAAAGGTGAGAGAGCTTCCCAGAACATGAGTTTTCTGTGCTGAAACAGATGATTTGGGCTGATTATGCTCAGAACCATAAATACAGCAAGGAGTTCAATTTCCATGGGTGAGTGCTGTTCCTGCTGAAATTGGGTTTTTCTGCACAAGTCTGTGCCAAAACTCCCATTCTTCCTGTCTGTAAGCACTGCTGGATTTTAGGTAACTGATCAAACAAGTCCAGACTGATCTTTTTAATGTTCTCTTAATGACCTCTTAATGAATCTCTGGGAATAGGTGCAGGGGCTGGTGCTGGCAGTGTGTGGGTGAGAGCCTGGGGAGGCTGGGATGCTGAGCATGGCTGGGGGGAGCAGCTGGCACTGCCCTCAGGAGAACCGACAGGTTTAATGGTTCCATAAAGAGATAAATATTTGTTAAGTGAGATTAAAGAGCGGGTTTAATGTGGTTGGGTTGAAAATCCTAAGTTATGGGTAAAGGTGATAAAATTGTTCTCTGTCAAGCTTTACTCTTCATACAGGTTTCTAAAGCCAGGTCTGTGACAAGTCTTCTGCTAAAGTTTGGGGTTTAGAAAACCCAGAGGCAGCCTCAGCTTTCAGTTTGTCCTCTGGGAAAGCACCTGATGAGTTTAACAGCACTGCCAGTTTAGGAATGGTGGGAGGGTGCAGGTTTCACTCAAGATAAAGTGTTCCAGACTTCATCCTGAGTGCTTCTTCCCATCCAGACAGCAGAAATAATGCCTGCAGAGCTCAGTTAAAGATCCTGTTCAGGCCAGAGGGACATTGTGAGGTTCCCAGGCACGGCACAGTTCTCCTCTGCTGTGCACAGCAGGTCTGTGCAGCTGGGGAGCTGTGGGATGTGCTGGGGGTGGCACAGGCTGAGCCAGCACCAGGCAGGACTGAGCTGTGTGCTGGGCAGTGGTGTGGGAATGGCACCTCCTGCCTGTATTGGGTGTTTGAAGAACAAACACACCACCAAAACACCAAAGTCAACCCAAACCCACCAAAACAGACACAGAACAGAGTCCTCAAAGCAACATTCAGGCAAATACAGCAACCCCTGCTCCTCCTCCTGTCCTCTCCCCTGTCTGTGACAGGCTGTGAGTCTTTGCAGCAATCTTTGGGATTTTACAGTGTTTTCTTGTTGAGGCCTTCCTGAGGAGCAGAGCTTTTACCTCAACCTACCTTTGCCATGTACCCAGCAGATAAATCTGAGCTGTGCACATATGCCTGTGCTTAATCCTTCTGTTGCCTCTTCTTTCTGTTGAAGGAGTCTTACTTTAAATGGATTAATTACACATGGATTGAATGAGTGACTCCACAGACTGGTATTTTCCCCATTTTCACAAGTTGAAGTGTTTTTTTTCAATCCCTACTTAGTCTCCTGAGTGTTTATATTTTTAATACTTTAAATCAATCAATCAATCGTTAAAACCATGAGAAGCATCAGTGATTTCAAAATAAGTATTTTTATAGGCATTTTAATCACTGTCCAGGGAGATGGAACTGGACCTTGCTTGTGATGTGTTGCCAAGAAAATTTGGATGTAATGATTTCAAAATACGTAGGAATATTTAAACATCACTTTTAGCACGAAGCAGAGAAAAATGTGCCTTGTTTTCTGGATTTTCAAGTCATGTGCTAGAGTATCATTCTTGTGGTTTGGTTTTCTTTCTTTTTTCTTACAACAATTAATGAGATTCAGCTGAAATGGTTCAAACAAAAGGGAGCTGTCACAGCTTGCTGATGTGGGAGAGTTTTCTGTAAAGAAGAGGGGACAGTGCATGCTGCAGCAGCTCAGAGCAAGCAGTGGGGTGAGCTGGAGCCTTCTGGATCCTGGTGAGATTCTGGAGCTCCTTGGTACATGAAGAACATGAGGTCTTCTCCCTCCAATGTATTTCCTTGTGATTCTGGAACCTTATTTATTTTCCCTCAATTTGTTAGAAATTCAACATTTATTTGCAAAGAAGAATGCTTTCTCTTGCATTGAACAGTTTTTTAACTTTATCTTTTGGTAAGAAAAATGATTCTTTTCTTTCAAATTTGATTCTGGTGGAACTCCTCAACACCACCTGCTTGTCAGCTGAGCCAAAAATAAATTATTTGCAGAGCTCTAATGGTGTCAGCAAATTGATTTCCCTAGAACACAAGACTGCATTTCCTCTCTGGAATACCCCAAAGTGATTGTTATTAATGATAAATGACAATGGAAATTTTGCACAGAAATTAATAACTGGGATGTTGCTCTGAAATGAGAACAGCAACATGGATGCCCTTGAAGGATGCTGAACATATCTTCCTTCCTTTGCTGCTCCTTGCCCAAGACTGGATCATGGAAAGGCCATGCTGTGATTAATTTGCCACTGCTTTGCTCTGGGATGAGCAGTGGCACCAGAGGTGAAGGTGATGTTACCTGGGCTGCCCTCCAGTGTGAGGCACAGCAGTGCTTGGGATTTCATTTGTTTTTCAAATGAATCAAGATTGTAACTCACTGCTGATGGTTGATTTCCAGGAGGTCTCTGTGGATTTAGTGCTTCCTCAGGTTTGGAGGAGACTAATTAATCTGATTTGGAGACTTTAGATAGGAAAAAGTAGAGAAACCTTCCCTTGAAGGAAGGGAATGAAACAAGAATGAATAAATTATCTTTAAAGAAAAATTTTTGATTGGCAGCATCTTCTAAAAAATTGTCCTGATCTCAAAGCTCCTTTTCTGTCATTCTGAAACCAGTTATGGTTTTTTGCCAGTTCTGCTGGCAAACCTGAACTCTGCAAAGTCTGATGTAATGAATGCAAATAATGTTCTGTGTACTTCCCTTCCAATTCTGTGCTAAAAAAATACCTAATTAGAAGGATTACAGGAATTGAAACAAAATGGGGGAAAATATACGTTAATTTTCCTCCCCAAAAGATAGAAATATAATTGACAATTTTGATCTGAACGTTCCAAGGGTTTGTTGGAAACTGTTGAGGTGTAGTCATGAAATCTTACAGGAATTATAAAAAGTGCTGAACACTGATCTGCAAATGCCATTTGTAGCTGACTTCATGCAGCTCTGTTTTACCTCTGGAAAGTAAAATCAATTTCAGATTAACTTTGACAGCGAGGTGTTGAGGTGTGTGAGTCAGCACTTACTCAGATATTTCTGCCAGCCTGTTGGGAAGACAAAGAATTGTGATGGATATTATCAATAACAGTGCTAGCCTGAAAGGAAAATTGGCAAACTAAGTTAAGAAACACTTTCCTGCCTTGTCCTGGCACATTTCACAAAAAACTAAATTATAAGTTGTTATTAGTGTACAAAACTAAAATTTATCTTGAGATTTAGGAACTTTTTTCCCCTGCTCTACCCCCTCTTTGTAAAAAACCCCTGCTGTTATTGCTTTTACTGTTTTTTCCACTTCGAAATCTTGAATAGCTTTTTTTGTCTGAAACAGTGTGTTTGGTAGAAGTCAGTACAGCACGATTGAAGCAATGAGGGATTTCATTCTTTTTATCCACAATTGTGGAGCTATATTTAATAACCCTTTATAATAATCTTTCCACTATACTGAATTATGTATTGATTCTTCTTTTGCAGTAGCTTCATTACAGAATTCCAGAAGGAAAATGGGCTTTTAGATGTCAACCTGAAACTCTTCACGATTTTGAATATGGTATTACACATAATTCTGTGAGGACCTAATCACACATCGTTTGATTTCAATGAAACAACTCTCATTGACTTCACTGAGAGCCGGCTGAGACTTGGCTTGAACTATTGTCGTGTTATTGAAAGTATAATAAGCATTTTCATTCAATTTTCCATCTCTTTCAAGTCTTACATTTTAGCTCTGCTGTGCATGGGGTCCTGCTACACAGAATGTGAGGTTGGAAAACCCTCTGGGAGCATCGAGTACAAGCAGCGCCCAGCACTACATCCAAGTGCCACCTCCAAGGATGGTGACACAGACGCTGCCCTGGGAATCTTGTTTCAATACTTAATAACCCTTCCAGTGAAGAAATTTTTCCTAATAGCCAGTCTAAGCCTCTCCTGGTGCAATTTGAGGCCATTTACTCTTTTCCTATCTCTTGTTAATTTTGGGATCCGACCCCACATTGGTGCGAGTCCTTTCAGGGACTTGCAGAGAGCAATAAGGTCTCCCCTGAGCCTTTTTCTCTCCAGGCAAAACATCCTCAGCTGCTCCCCCTCAGATTTGGGCTCCAGGCCCTTCCCAGCTGTGTTGCCCTCTGGCCCCTCTCCAGCACCTCAGTGTCTGTCTCGTAGCTCTCAGGATGAGCAGGACACTGACTGGAGCTTTCAGGAGGACACTCATAGAAGAGACTTAGAAGGTAAAAAATATTTACACTGTTTTCATTACAGATTTTGTTGATGGAGCTCCTGCAGATGCTGTGTGTGACAGAGGACTGGGGAGGTTGGGTCTGTGTCTGGGTGCTCCTTTGGCTGAAATTCCAGGGGTTAACAGCTCTGGAGCATCCAGGGGTCTCTCCTCATTGATTTTTAGTGGTTGCTGTTACACAAAGTACGAGTGGTGTTTAAGAGAGACAAGACACCATATTAAAGTTAATGCTTTTGATTTGCTTCAAATCATCTGTAATCCATGTGGACCTGTCATAATTTATACCTGGCTCGGCCACAGCAATAAGTCTAAAACTGTCACATAATCTGCATCAACACTTGTGCACCAGAGGGATGGCACGTGCTGCTCACTGCAGTTGGTGTCCAGGTATTTATCTCTCCTTACCCAGAAGGCTGCCCTGAGCTTAATTGGTGTTTCTCATTATTTATATTGCTAGGGAAAAATAGGATTAAATACCGGGACAGGAAGATAACCAGAGATTTTGCTGTATAAGATAAATAAAAATCAATTCCTGTTTGTTTCTAAACATGATAAATGTAGCTAGGGTTTTTTTTGGTCTTCCCCACTGCCCCCAAAGTCTTGGGGGTCTTCTGAGGATAATCTTAATAGGATAAAGTGGTCTCTGAAAGGCAATTAGCAAGATTTCTATGAACTGGGCCATGCACGGGCCATGCTCAAACCTCTCCTGATTAATGCTCATCTTAATTCCATTTCTTGGGATTTATTTACTCATTTCACATATAATGTATTTGATTCCCTCAGCCCTGCTCTGTGGCTTGAAAGCATCCTGGTGCCTTTTGAGTCCCTGTCCAGCTGTACCTGTGAGCAGCCAACAGCCCAGAAGGGCTGGATAGCAGTGAGCTTAGTGAAGCGAGCTTAGATCCCAATCCATACCAAGTCTGGTCAGTACCAATAATTGAAATAATTAATGAGATAATGATTATTATGAAAAGGGGATCAGTGAAGAAGACATTGGGCTTTTTAGGATGAAATTCAGCACCTTGTGTCAGCTCTCCTGATTTTATTGAGAGGGATCATATTTCTTTGGAGGTGTGCAATTCACAGTGTAATAAAGCTCTGGGGAAAGTTCTTCCCTTTTACCATGTGCCTTGTGTGCTATACCACTAAAATGATTTTTATTTCTTTATTTTTTTAAATTCTTTCCTAAGATAAAAATTCAAAAGTTTGTCACTTCTTACCCAGACTTCATCCATGGCTGCCTTTGGAGAATTCCAGGACAAGTCAGAATCTGTTCAAGTGTCTTCCAGCAGATACTATTACATATGTTTAATTAATATTGTACCTTTACTACTGCAACTTCTCTGTTCAGGAAGACTCTACCTCCAGGAGGCTTTTGAACTCATTTGATGTGCTTCAACACCTTTTGTGAGCTGCACTTATTTCTTTTATGTTTATTTTTGTCTTTGGAAATTGGTGCAATGGGAAAGCAAAGTCCCTGCCACCCACCTGCTTCCTTGAGCTCAAACATTCCAGCACCAGCCCACCTACAGACCAGAAATAAGCAAACAAACAGCTCTGACCAGAAGGTTTCAGCAATCAGCATGTCCCTCTTGTTCTAAAAATAATGAGATGCAGAACCTGTCTCCAAACAGCCTGTTTGAGAGGGGAGGTCCATTATTGAAATTGCATCCTATTTGCACCACATACAGCATCATCCTGCAGCTGGTAAATGTTCTAACTGCCAGAAGCAATATGACCTCTGAGGCAGGGAATATCTTCCTACATCTCTTTTCAGTTGGTGAGAATCTTAGCAGACCACTGCTGGAAATAAATGGAGATTAGTAAGTTTTCCTGGCTTTACAGTACACCATAAAATGTTGAAAATATTAAAATAATTCAATATGTTCTCGGAAGATAAACATGAATAGGGCCATGGAGGGTTTGGAGTTTGGGTAATGACATTTCTCAGGGTTGTCTGGGGGCACTTTGTCCTGTGCACAGGCTGCTGCTGCCAAGCTGGGAGCCTAATGCTGAAGGGACCTTTAGACCCAGATGGTCACTTTGAGCCCCTCATGCCAAAATAGCTGGGGGTCAGATCTGACCTGGGAGGAGCCGCTGACAGCACCTGCTGGCTTATTCCTTTCTGGGCTCCCTCAGGATCTTTGCAGTGTTTTCTGCCTGGAATTGCTTTTATTTAGCTGCTTGCACTGTGTATTGATCGTGAGCTGTCAGCTAATTTGCAGGCAGCATCCCCCCCTCACGGTGTGTACACGGGGAGGACAGGAAACAGGAACTCACAAAGTCCTGTCTGTGTGCTGTTAATGCTCTGCAGCCACGCTCACTGTGCTGGCAAACACACTGGGGCACTGCCAGTGGGCTCTGAACTGCCCCCACCCAAATTCTGCATCCTCTCTCTCTCAAAACCAGAGTGGCTGTGTGCAAACTGTCCCCTGGGCTTTGTCCCTGACCCCTCGAAGCAGAGCTGGAGGTGCAACTGGGCTAGCACAAGGAAGCACAAACAGAAAAGAGAAGGAGTTACACTAAGTGGCATTGAGGGTTTGGGTGCAGCTCCTGACAGCAGTTACCAGATGGAGCAGTTTTACCTTGAGCACTCAACAGGGAGGGAAAATTTAAGAGCAGTAAGAGCTGGGAAAAAAGTGCTTAGGACTGTTGGAAATGCATATGATTAAGGAGTTAAGATCCTAAAAAATCACTGCTTCTCCTTGGCCCTGCTTATTGCACAATGTACACAAGTACTTCCAGTTAAGTCACTGAGGCTGCTGGCAAACTTGTGCAAGCACTTATGAGGAAAACATATGCTTGTGTGGAATGCTGACTGGAAGTTTAGCTAATGATCTATTCAGCTCTGGGTGCCACAGATCATGAAACATTTACTTCCAATAATTAGCTGTTTTGTAGTTTGGGGCTTTTTATTTTTTATTTCTTTTTGTTCTTTTTTAATCCTACTCAGGCATATTGACAAACATGGCTTTTTGCTCTGCTCTTGGAGAAGGTTGCAGCTGCAAAGGTCCCTTGAGTAATGCCAATCATTTGCAGATGTTCTTCTGAAAGCAGAAATTAAATAGAGTTTCTTGATGCCAATAAATTAAAGAAAAATATTAGATAGGCTCTTATCTCTAAAAATATGTGCTCTGGTCACAATGCTTCAAATACTGCTAATATAATGATGACCTTTTAAAGGAAAACACATTATGCTGTGGCTGTCTTCGCATTATACCTGTGGAATGCTGGTATGCAAAAGTCAAGCTATTAAACTGTGGGAGAAATGGAGTGAAAATAATCTATTTTGCTTTTGTCTGCTATTTCTGTTCTGATAGGCATATTTTTCTCTTTTTTCTCCTGTATTCAGTCATGCTCTTCATGAAACCATAAAACATAAAGATGGATCAAATACACGATAACATTTTGGAACATTATATCCTACTGCATTTTGATGAGTTGGATCAAAATCCCAATGACCAAAAGCTGCTGTTCAATAGTAAAAATGAGCAGAACTGCAGAGGGAGATAAGCAGGGTCCTTGTCTATCCTCATCATGGTCAGAGGATTAAAAAATGAGGAACAAATATCAGTCTAGAGACCAGGCATTTGCTCAGAGCTAAGAAGATTTCCATTTACTCCCTAGAGGCTCAGATTTCATATGAGTAGTTATTTTAGCAAAGACCCCTGAAAAGTGTTAAAGTACTTTTGGTGATCTGTGCCCAGGTATTCACCTCTGTCCATCACAGAGATGTGGAATCAGAACTCCTTTCTTTACAGGTGTGTTCTGGGATTGATTAAACTCACATTTGCAAGTTATTAAATACTTGCCAGAGCTCGGTCAATTCCAGTCGTGTTCCAGATATTTTCTGGAGAAGTAGGACTTAATTCCTAGGGCTGTTTTTCCAAAACCTTTTCTACCAGTTTATCCACTTGGAAAAATACGTTTGGGTTTTTCCATTTTTCTTTTGTCTGCAGAAAAAAAGAGAGGAAACTTCCTTCTATTTGGCTGTTTCCCAATAGGATGGGCACAGGCAAAGAGAACCAAAACATTTCTGAGCTTTAAGAAGCTCTGTTTAAGAGAAGAAGGAGATGACATAACCACGAGCTGCTTTAGTGTACTTTGATGGGAGGGATATAAGATTTTACAGGTTTGGTACTGCTGTTCTCCAGGCTCCAATTTTGAGGTTTGATCCCAGTGAAAGTCAGTGCCAGGTTGGACTCTGTGGTGGTTACAACAAGGAGCAGGTGCCTAGGCTTTGGCACTTGTGGAGCCTGGCAGGAATTTCCCATTCCTTGATGGGAGTCTGCTGGAATTCTCTGTGCAGAGCCAGCACAGAGGAGAATTTGCTCCCTCAGGGCACCACATCTTTCACTGCCACACCTTTTGCAAGGGCTCTGAGGCAGCACAGAGAATGGGAGATGTGTTGTGTTTGCACAGGGAGTTAAATGTCTCACACTGTTATAATTTTCTGGCTTTCCCACTGTATAAACAGCTGCTGGTAGCTTGTCAATCAGCTTCTCCTTTGGTGCTACTAATTACATAGGGAAACATTAGAAAAAACGACTAAAAAAAGTTTCAAGGCTGATAGCAGAGAAGTCAAAAGGTTCTCAAACATTGTGTTTATCTCCTCTCAAGATAAAGGTTTTTCAGAAGGCCTTTCAACCTGTAGGATCAAAGGGAGCATTTGGTTTGTAATGAGTACCCATCAGTGCATCCTTTAATTACCATTCTTGTTGGTGTCTATTAACAAAACCCCACCAGGTTCTGTGGTGGAAAACATTAATTTATGAGTAACGGACAATTTTGTGTGAAATACTTTGCTGGTTATAAATCATTCAGTGTTTGAAGACTTAACCAAAGTCATGTTTAGAATATTCTGTGTTCCTCCCTCCAGCCGATGCTAATTAACAGCAGTGCTTTGCCATTGGAGTCAGCAGGAGATGCTGAATCCCTCCCTTTGAAAATGGGCCCTTTCCTGGGCCGTTCCCTTCCAAAGGCTCCCAGCCTCTCCTGCAGCTTGCTGTGTCTGGAGAAGAACTCGTTTGAAATCTGTTCTCCAGAGCCCTTTTCATATTTACAGCCCTCAAACCTCCCAAGACTCCCAAGCAAACTCTTACTTTGAACATCCAAAAGAGGCACCTCAGCATTGTTTAATCACCTTGGGGCTGTACTTCTATGGATTCCATGGTAGCTGCTAGTGGGACCAAACTGACCACTTTAATTAGCAACATTTGGGGTCAGAGCTATTGTTTGTGTGCCTGGCGGTTGATTGGAGCTCGTATGGCAATGGCAGCACATGCCAGGGATGTTTCTGCCAACTCTGTCCTGTGAGAATCAGCAATATTGATGCTCTGAGCAGTCAGAGCTGCTGGAGATGAGCGAGGCCGTTGTCCCTGCCTGGCAAAGATGTTTAGCTTGTGAGTAGCCTTGGCCAGCTGAACTTTCCTGGGCTGCACAGCAGGCCCTGACCTGTGTAATGAATAAGTGTAAAAGCTTGAGGAAATTTTTTAAAGCTGGTCTGTGTTTGTAAGGTTAAGGCTACTCAGTCTGAACGAGCTGCAGTACAGAAGCAGTGCAGTGAACACAGTTAAACACTGTGTAACTCTTGCTCTGTCAATAAGCTGAATATGCTGACCAAACCTGCTTGATCAGCCATTGCAAGTGGACAAAGTTTAAGCACTGTTTGCCCTTTCTTGGCTCTGTAAAAGTCAATCTTTTCCTGGAGAATTCTCTGTCATTACTCTGTATAAATTTGGCAGTATCTGAGCCAGAGTTTAATTTGGAATCCCTGTGAAGGAAAGTAATTTTCTGTCTCTGACTGCATTGTTTGTATCTGAGGGTCCTTTTTCAATTCAGGGTGTACAACTCTCTTCTGATAATGTGCTCTTAGAAATCTTATATGAGATAAACTTCTCTTGCTGTTCTTTTTTAATCAAAACCTCCATTTGGTGCATGTTTGCAAACTGATGAGTGAGATGTTCAGTATTTCTTTTTTTTCATTTCCTTTCAAAGCTCAGGAAAACTAAATCAAGTTTCAAAATGTCCATTTGTTTTATGACTTCTGTGAGGTGTTTGACATCTGTGATAACTCTGGGCATCTCTGAGATACAGACTCAAGGTCAGCAGAACTGAAGGCAAAGATTTTGTAAGGTTTTTCTGTCTAAATTGGCACTTGATTTCAAAGCACACAGGGAAGAACTGCTGACATGGAACATGTAACAAAATTTCAAAGCCACCAAGAATGTTTTCATCCATTTTTCTTTTATTTTGAAGAAATAGTAGTAGTTATCTGTCAGGCTAAAACTGAGTTCTGTTCTAAAGGATGATACTGAGAGTGCTGGACATTTGGAGGGAGAAAAATTAGACTTAGTAGAAGCTCAAAGATGTGTTTTTAATCCAGGGGGTTCTTTCCTATCAATACAATCTCTTACGCACCAACTTAATTATTTCATCATTTATCCTCATTAGTGAGTTACAGAAATTTTTACTGTATATTAGGAAATTTTATTTTATGGATACTGCAAACCTTTCAAGAATTACTTTCTTCTCTAGAAGAGTAAATTACTTTCCTCTGTCTTCCTCATGTACTGGGATGTTTATTGCATCTGTGAGAATCCCAAATAGTACATTTCTAAATTTCAGATCATAACAAATGTCCCTGCCCCTCCTGAATTTTTGAATAGTATTAACCTTAAAAAAACCCCAACCCAAACATCAACATTTAAAGTTTTGCTGGAAAAACAATTATGTAAAGTATTCCTAAATGATTTATGATTAGAGTCTGCAATTACTGAAGTTAATGTACCTTAATGGACTTAATACAAGTTAAAAAAATATGGGATATGTACAGTGAGGGTTGCCTAAGCATTTGCATTCAACTTCTTTGTTTTCTTAATCTCTCATATCTGAGATATTTTTCATTGATTGTTGGAAATAGCATCAAACCTGTTGTTGTCTGTATTTTTATTGAGTTTGAATTTTATGTTCTCTTGGAAAACAAACCCCAACCAAAACCAGCAAAACAGTTTTCAACTGAAAAAAGGAAAACAGGTATTTTTATATGCAGCAGAAAGAAGAATGCCCATTTTCTTTCTGTAGAAACAAATCTTGTGCAGCTCACAGTTCAAGGCGTGTAGGAGGACAGCTGAAATTCAGTAACGCAGAATTACTCATTGTTAGGAAACGTTTTTATTTGGGTGAAAACTGGTTTTGATTTGGCAGGCGTAGAGGACTTTAAAAATAAATAAAATAGTATATTCTGTGTGTTTGCTTTATCGGGCAGTGTGAGCTGAGCTTTATTGAGGCTTCAGTACTTTTATAAGATGCAGGCTCAGGCAAAACCACTTTATTTTCTTTGTACATGATGTGATATCCATCCCAAAAGTGTGTGTTGAATTCTTCTCTTTCAATAATATATGATTCTAAAATAGTAAAAAATTCTGTATTAAGTGCAGAGTAAATTCTTCCAAAGAAAGTGCAAAATGCCGAAGTTAAGTTTACATGAAAACTCAGATATTTTTCCCCTACAAGAATGTTCTGTAATTGCCTAGTTCCATCCTATTTGTCAGTGAAACATTCTTAGTTATGTTTTCTTTTGAGAGCTCAGCAGAATTAGTGTCCATGAAATTAATTTATATCTTAGAAGCCTTTTAGAAGGTTGGAGGAAAAAATGTTGCCTTCGTGTTGCTGCGAATTCATTCTAAATAATTGTGCTAAATTGTATTAAAAAGCTCCAGGACAGAGAACCCTGAGCAGAGGGATAAAGGTCATGTGTAATTTCTCCTCTGCAATTCAAGTGAGGCAATCTTACATTGCACACTCAACTGAAAGGCATCTTTTGCAACTAAAGAGTTGGAGAGTGAATACCATAATTTTGGCTGCTTATTCCAAGCCATATTTTGAGGGGTGGTTTGTCCAGGGAAGCTCTTCCTCCTCCTCACCTGGGGAGGGGAGTGGCAGGGAATAAAAGGAAACACTGCAACATGTGCTAATCTTGAGGCTTTGTTTATCATGAAATTGCTTTTGGAAAAGATGCTTCTGCCTGGACCAGCGAGACATTCACTGCCCTCGCACAGTTGGTTTTCCTGGCACGTCATTTTTCTGTCTGGAGTTTCTCCAGCACGCGTTGAATTTGTTGTGATGAGTGCTTTAGACTTTCACCTGGATTGCTGAGAAGGAAGGTGGGCACAAACCAGAGGGGAGACCTGCCTGGGACTCAGCAGGAGAACAAACAATGCCAGTGCCTGGAAGCACTGAAAACCAGGCTGGAACGTGGTGCCTCCCAGAGTGATTTTGGTGATAAAGAATTCTTGTGTTAGAAACTCAGAGTCTTCTGCCTGTGTATCACAGGGCAGAAATCAGTCCAGCACAACCCACTGAGGAGAGGGGTGGGTTGAACATGCAGATAAAACAATGTGTGTTGGTTTTAGGGACCTTTGAGAGTTTGGGGTTACAGGACAGCTGATGAATTCTAAACGCAGTGTAACTACTGCTAGACCAGGCACTCATCTGACCTGGAAAGGAAGGAGATGCCAATGGAAAGATCTTGTTTTCTGGAGGGAAAAGAGGAGTTAAGGGAACAGTGTTGCCTGGATTACCTCACACAGTAGAACAGCTGACAGATTCTGGGGTATTCTCTCAGCAATTTGAGAAAAGGTAGAAACAGTGATGGTTAAGGGTTGTGGAGTCCAAGCTGAAGAGAGACAAATGTTGCAGAGACATGGGAATCCAGCCTTCATGGTACAGGAGGAATGGGAATGGCCATCTCTGGGTGAACTTGTCAGGGTCAGAATCCCATTTTGCCATAGAAGGAAGAGAACCTGCTGCAATGTGCAGTAATTGAACAAGGATTCTGCTGGAAGAGGAGGAGGGTGATATCTCTCACATCCCAAGCATTCAAATGGCTGTGTGTCACAACTTCAGCCAGGCCATGGGATCAAATCCTGATCTGCTGCTGGCAGCCCAGTAGCTCTGGAGTGCAGGATTTCTTAGGCTTGGGAAAGGATCTCTTGAGAATGCCTGGCCCAGCCATTCCAAGGGCAGTGCATGGAGTAAGTGCAGCTACTGAGGGGTCGAGGGATTCTCAAGGGTGAGCACAGTTGGGAAACTTGAGAGAGAGAGATGGGAAGTGTCCTATGTTTCAGGGTGACACAGGGCAGGAGTCGGCTCTCTGGAAGGAGATCAGCCTGCAGTGAGACATAAAGAGCAGGAGGGTTCATTGAGCAGTGTGTGGTGCCTGCAGCCCTCTGCAGATGGGTCTCTAGGAAATATTTAAGTGGGGGGCAGCAGAACTAATCTGGAGAAATTGTAAAACTGGCAACCAAGCTGATAAGTTTCAGATTGTTGTATTTTTGTTTTAACACCCATTCCTACCTTGTTTTTTTCTCCTTAATTGTTGTTTGTAGTGTATACTTAAGGCAATTATATTCACAGATTTACTTTTTTATTTGCAAAAAGAGTTTGAATATACACCGTGCATATTAAGCAGTCACCACAGTGAGTTTTTGTCAAAACAGATGATTATGAACACAGTACAACATGTTTTTCAGCTCACTTGTATTGGATTAGAGCTTAATATCTTTTCTCTTTATGTTTATTTTAAGATTCATTCTTTAATCCCATTTTCATGGAGTTGAAGATATTTTCTTGCAGCTTTTTCCGTTTTCTCTGCCTGTCACCTTTGCTGCGGATCTGAACCACACTTTTAATATTTCTGCTTAGACTGACTCTTATTAGTTCAAAGCAGAGCTACATATTTTAAATTGATCAAGGTTTCTGAAGCAATTATAGCAACTGCTTTTGGAGGACACAGTTGCAGTTTTCATTTTGATATTATATGAAAGTGTGTTTCTTCAAAGCTACAAATGTAAGCTAGTAAGAGGCAGCTGGTAATTATTCTCTAATAAACAGAGTAGGAAATACATGAAAAACTTTAGGAGACTCATACACTGCTTGCAGAGCAATTAATAAAAATCTCAGGACACTTAAAAGAAAATTCAGCCTGAGAATATGTGTGCATTTGGCTGTGAATTTGAGTCCATTCCAAATTAACAGGTCTGTTGTGATCAAATTTGTTATTTGTTTACTAACACCCTTTTGCTTGTTATCGTTCAACAGACTTTAGGAGATAATTTTTATTCTTAATCAACTCTTAATTTTATTTATAAAATCCCTTCAGCTTCCAATATCTGCTTTCTCTAAAGCCCAAATTATCAAAGTTTTGATATATTAATTGCCTCTCTATTTTAACTAGTTCTGCTTGTAAATATTTGAGCACGGGTAAAACTTAATGGAGATTAAATAACCAAACAGCTCCAAATAACTGTCAAAATTCCTGTCCTTATGAATGATTTGTTTATGCATTATGCCTTTTGGGTTTTCTGGCATATTATTACCTTTTCTGACTGCATTTTGCTAAACCAAAGGTGTTTATTGAAAGCTGAAACGACAAAAGTGTGACCACTGGAGACCCTGAGAAAAGAGCAGAGAAAGTATTTATAAAAGAGCCACATTCATGGTGGCACTCAGTGCTTTGTGATTGCAAGGCTAAGGCCTGGTTCCAAAGAAAACCTGAAACCAAAAGAGGACCTGAGCAGGAGGGAGGCACAGGGAGTTTGTCTGAGCTGAACAGTTCCCTTCAGGGATGGTAAAACCCTGACAAGCTGCAAGGGTTCCCTGTCAAAGCAGCAGTTTTGTAAGGCAGAGATGGAGTGATTGGACTGGGTGAAATATGTTCCAAGGGCAGGAAAAGAGAAAGTGAGAGGAGGAAAAAAACATAAACTTCTGTAAAATTCAGCTTTTTCTTTGGGTGGAAGAATAAAAAGTTTGCTTTGAAGAGTTTATCTCTGTGACATCAACAAAAGTAGGCTGTCATCACTTTCTGAGTGCAGAATTGTTATAAACTTCAAATCAGTTGGGTTTGTTACTGCCCAAGGACCAAACTTGCTTAAAAGGGTGAAAAATGTTAAAAATGCAGAGTATGTTCAGCCCTTGATGAAACTGAAAGTTGTTTGCCATTAAAAATGTGCTATTGTGGTTTTGTCATTTAATTCTAACTCATCCATCTTGTAGTTTTGCCATAGCTTTGTATTAATGCTCTTTTAGGATCAGCCCCACTGTTTGGGGTAGGCTGCCTTGTCAGAGATTATATTGCATCCTTTTGTAAGATATTACACCACAGGCACTAAAATTGTGATAAATCAGGAGAGTTTTTATGTTTTGGAAAGGTGCTGGATGTCTCCTTGTTGAGACACGAGCTTCCCATGTGCTCCTGTTTCTCTCTCTGCACTTGACAGAGTGAGACTTTAGCCTTTGGTACTGGGGAAATAAGGAAGGAATAAAAGAAGTGACAGATGCACACATTCATCCCACCTTTCTTTAGAATTTATTTGGGATACCAAAGTGGGATGCACCAGTGATTGTGATATCAATGAAGAAAACATGGGTATCATCAGAAAGTGATTTCAGCCTTCCTGAGAGCCACACCCATCATCTGCAGAGGGACCTTGAGCCCCTGTTGAAACGTTTTATAAACCAGAATTAAGTGGAAAAACTCTGCATTTCTGCCCATTTTGGTTGGCTTTTTGACTCTCCTAGGAAAGTGAGTCCTCCCAGTGTTTTAAGGTGGTTTGCACCAGTTTTGTGTGGGTATGAGCACAGCAGTCCCCTGCTGGCTGCACCACTGGCTGGTGGGTGCTTCCTTCTTGGCAAAAGGGACCTTAAGGTTATTAAACACAGCTGCCAGAGCAGATATGGACTGCTGTGTGCTGGAGTACCACAAATCATGCTGCCCAAGACAGTAAAAACTGCCTGCTGTGGCCTACACCCAGCAAACCTGCGTGGTTTTCCCTTTCTAATGCAAACCATCCCCTCACAAAACACGTGGCAGTTTATCATGTGCTGATGCTCCTGCACCACGCCAAACGTGGCAGCATGAAAATCATTGCAACAGGCAACCAGTGCCTTTACTGCTCTGCTTTCTGTCGTTGCTCTGGGAGCTAGATAACCACTGGAGGATTGCTGCACACTCCATTTGGTTTTTGTGATTTTATTTTATATTTTTACAAATAACTAGCATTTTAGAATAAACTGATAAAAAGCCTACTCTCTGCTGATATGGCCGTGGGTTTGTTGTTGCACTGGGTGTTAGGTAGGGGAGAGCATTCTGTTACTAATGGTTTAAGTCATGACTAATGCTATGTGCCAACAACAGAGATACAGATTCAAATTTAAATGAACTACCCAGGCAGTGTTTTACAGGATGTGTTTCTTGTTGGCAATTTGTTGTTCCTGACAGCCTCGGATCCTCAGGCCGTTGTTACGCCAGCCGCTGGGATTAGAACACACACAGGCTGAGCTTATAAATGTTTCAAAACTGCTGCAACAGAGCAGCAGAATTTTAAAATGTAATCAGATATTCTTTTCAAAGTGGCTAACGTGAAAGAAGCCAGATTTGGTGGGGTTGGGTTTTAGTTTAGAAGCAGCATCTTTGTAAATACATCAGTATATTTTTCTGATGATGCTTCCTACAACATCCCGGCTTCTCATGTCCATTGGAAATAAAAAAGCCAAGGCAAAGCTGGAAAGCTACAGGAAGAAAAGTTTTTGGTGCTAGAAGACTTCTGCTTCAGGTCCATAAAGGAGTAGACTTCTGTGGGATTGATCTCTTTGAGACAGACGTGCTTACAATGCTTCTTCACAGCATCATCTCATTATTGAAGGCTTTCTTCTTGATTATGTTACAGAAGGATTCAGTATTTCTCATTGGACTTTAATGACAAAGAAGCCTGTTTTGAACTTTAGAAAGCTGGGTTTTGTCAGTCTGGCTTTTTATTTAGTCTTTTTTTATTAGAGCAATCCTTTATAACAAGATTAGCACATGGAACGTGGCTGAGATCTACTCCACAGGGGCCTTCACCTTTATCACACCAGTGCTTCAAAAGTTCCCTGGCAGCAGCTCACAAACCCCTTTGTGAAGTGCAGCCTATTTCCTTATCTTCCCGTGGTAACGCTTCCCAAGTGTCCGTCCACAGGCATTCAATTCCACATCTCCAAATTAAAAACTGCTCCAAAGGAATACATGATAGACCGGTGCTCTTTTGTCTCCTGTATCAGTTCCTGAAGTGAGATTAAGGTAAAATGTATTTTTATACAAAATGAGGTCTCCGTTTCTTATCTCTGTGTTTGTCTAAAACGTCAGAGTTAAATGTATCAGACATGATTGCTTTGTGGTAGCAGAACAAACAGTTTATCAATCTGGTTATGATTGCAACAAATCCTTTGATCCTCCTGATGCTGCTGCTTCCTTCAGTGCCCAATCTGATTGATAGAAAGTTTTGTCATTTAGGAGTTAAATGTTTGACTTGCTGGTTTGGAAGAATAACATGGCACAGAGTTGTGTCATGATTATAGCTTTTGTTTACCCGTGTGTTTTAAACCATATAATTATAGAATTAAGTTAATAGTCCAATATGTCATGGAACTAACACATTTTTAGTGTGATTATTGCAAAACCCCACACATTTGTGATATTTAATACCTTATTCAGTTCTCTTTTTTTCATGGAGAAGTTGTATATTCTTTTGGTAGGAAAAAAAAGAAGCCTAAATCTCTGATCTAATTAAGATTGTATAAGTGAAACATATTGCCCTGAAATACAAACTGTTTATAACTACTCCAACCAGTAATTATGAAGTTACAATTTATGATAATTTGCTCTAATGCATTATTCAGGATCATATTTCTTTTTTAAAATAATTATTAAGAATCTTTTGTGATTGAAATACTGGTTTGAAGCTTGCTCTCTCAAAAGAATTAGGATCAGAAAGTTTCTTAAAATATTTTATGCTTTTTATTCTGTATTTTTATTTCTGCCCATACAAAGGCTCAGGACAGAATTAGTCATTCTTGCATTATTGTTTCCTTTCTGTTGTGGTGAACTCATTTCACATCCTCCCCTACAAAACTCAACCAAAACATGCTCTTTGCACTTCCCTGTCATAAAGTGGTGGCATTGCACTGGCTGAAGCTCTTGTCCTCTCGTTTTAGAGATCTTGGATAGTTCCTGCACAGGCTTTCATCTGCAGTTGTATTTCTAGGACTCTAATCCTGTTCCCTTGGAAAATATGGCAGAAGTCCAGTTAAATTCTTTGAAGTCAAGGATAAGGCGACTCCTCAGGACTGGGTAGTGGGAATCTGCTGGCTGTGTCATGATCCTCCTAGAGGGATGTCTTGTCCACAGTCATCTCTGAAAAAACGTACTCAAAAAATGCAAGTTATTGTTTTCACAGCTATTACTTCAAATTTGATCTGTCCCATGTCTTGTTTGGAAGGTCACTAAAGGCAACAAGATTTTGTGTGTCTGTCAGTGTCAGACCCTGGTGGAAGCCCTGCACTGTAACTTGGCACCAGGTCCGGCCTTGCTGCCCGTGGCCCCATCTCACCTGGCTTGGAATTGGAGCAGCCTCATGAAAAAAGCAAATTGCACAGCATGGAACAAGTCCCCCAGCTGTGTTTAGTTCTGCCCCTTCAGGCTGCTGCTGATCCTGGATGTGATTGTCTGTGGCACTGGGCTGGTTGTATGAAATGTGATTTATCCCTTAGACCTGGAAGGGAACAATTCCTTATCGAGCCGTGGTTTAATTAATTGCTGTCATTAGAGCAGAGGATAATTTGCTTATTGGAGCTCTGAGGAGCACTGACAGTGCTCACCTTTCTCCCCAGCACAGGGTGAGTGGTGAGCCCAACACTCCTCATCTTTGTGCACAGTATCTGACTCTGCTGTGCCACGAGATTCCTGCAGTGGAGCTTTCAGTGGTGAGCGGGGGATTTCTGTACAACACACCTTTTGAAAGCCTCATGCTCTCAGGAATTCTGTTTTACCTGGAAACAGCATTGCTTGGGAGATTCTATGGCCTAACAACAGTAGCATAAGAGAGACCAAAGTCAGCTTAACCTCCACATGGCTCTACCTGAGACATTAATTGTCTCCATGCCTCAGTGCAGGGGGATGCTTTCGTGCGTGCTGAGCCCTAGCTGGAGTAGCCACATCAATTAATTGCTCATAACAGAGAAGTACATTAGTCAATAAACACTTTTTGTGTGTAATTAAATGGCAAACCGAAGGCGAGGGATTTAGAAATCCCTAGGAATATTTGTGAACACACTGCAAATCGTTGTGTTTATCTCCTCCTGGATGGTGAGAAAAAAGGGGCATTCTGGGTTCCACAAGGTAAAAATAAGGAGGAAAAAGCTCATTTTCTGTTGCCTTGGAGCACTTGCTTCTTGGCTCAGTTGCTCCACTACTAAGAATGGGTTGGTGTCCAAAGGCCTTTATGCTTTAAAAAAGGAAAAAAAAGATTTCTTCTGCCCCTAAAGAAAGCAAAACTCACTCTCATATCTAGAAAGGGAAATAAGAAACTTTTTCTGAATTTCTTGAAGATGATCTCTTAATGCACTGGGCTTATTCCTGGCAGATACAGCTTAACCTTCTAAATTTTACAACAAAGTACCATTTATGTACTTGTAGACTTCAGGGTTAACCAGATATGAATTTATTTGAAGCATTTAAATAAATCCAACAGGCAGGAGTCTGAGAGGAATCTTTCACCAAAGCTGTTTTCCACACATTTCAAACTGCTTGTGTTAAAAGCTCTGCTCTAATACCTACATTTAATGCAATATTCAGGGAAAAAGAATCTGTAACAGATTACAAAATAATGCCCCACCCAAACCCAACATAACAGCTTTATGGTAATTTATTTTCCTGCAGGTAGTACCTTACTCTTTAGATGTGATTCTGAGAAAATTTATGATCTCATGTAAGGGGAAAAAAGTGTATTTTTCCCCTATCATTAGACTTTCCTCTAAGATTGCCTTATAATAAGTTTGGCAGCACAGCAGGGTTTATAACATTGAATACATTGTGTCAGCTCTCTTGTTTGAGGGAGGATAAAGTTCCATTATTCAGAGCTTTGCCTCAAATCCTTCCATTGTAGTGCAATTAAACACAGTCCTTTTTTTAGGACTAAACCTCATGCTTCAGGAAAAGCAGCTTTCCAGATGAAGCAGGTAGGGTTTGTGTGTCACAGGTAAAACCCTGAGCTCGTCCTGTGGAACAGGTCTGAGCACAGCCCACGGCTGAGCAGAGGAGGTTGGGCATAATCTCTGTTCATTTGGGCTCTTCATTTTGTGTCCTGGCCAAGGACCATTCTCAGGTTGCAGAAAACACTTTGACTGCCTGGACTGGAAGGATTTTTTTTTCCCCTTCCTCTTTCTGTATTTAATTATCCCACTAAAACATGAGCTGGGTTTTATGATGTAAATAAGCATTAGTGAGGTGAATTATGCCAGGGAATTCGAGTTATTTACTTGGGCCTTTGTGGAAATATAAGGGATAATGTTGAAGGGCATAGAGGGGACTTGTAGGTCTTTGTGTTTTCTATTTTTCTTTACTTTATTGGGGACACAAATAAACATGGTGTGCTCCTGTAGGGCTCATGAGTACAGTCGTGTGCCCCAGGAGGCCTGTGAGGATTTGGGCAGTGTATGAAGGAGATATGGGATTGTTATTTGTATTCTTTTAAATTTGGATTAATCACCACAAAGGGAAAATCTGTTTATTCACTGAAGTTTCTGGTTTGGTCTGATTTATTTTTTTTACGTCATCAGATTAAACAAGAGGATGAACCTCAAACAGGAAGGGTTCAGGTCTCACTCCAAGCTGGAAAGTTTGGTTTCACTTGTTCTCAGTGAACTCCAACTCACCTCAAACTGAAAACTCACAGTTCCATTTTGGATTTATTTGAATATTACTGTCTGTAGACAGTGGGTGGTTTACATGGATGCTGTTTTCTTGTTGATGTGGAATTTGCAGTCTTAATAGTTCTGTGTCTTCTTTAAGTGGACTTATGACTAGGCCCTATGACATCCAGAGCACTGAATTTCAAATTCAAGGGAGCTGAATTTTTGTAAATATGTCTTTAAAACACTTCCCCACATCCCTGAGTTTACACTTTATTTCTTTTTGTTTGAAAATAAACAAGTTCTGAAACATTTCAGAAACTAGAAAAAATATAAATATTCCATCTGACAAGTCCTTTGCCTAATGTAATTCCCAGAACTCAGGTCTAAAGCCCATCTGTCACCACACAGAGCTAAAACGAAGGCAGAAATAAGAACATTCACATCATCATAATGGAGTTTTGGAGTGCAATGGGAAAAGAGCCATTTCCTGCATTGTGATTCTGGTGTTATTTCTTGTACTAGAATTGTTTATATTCAGTTCATAGGACCTTTCTCTTTTGCAGTATTTTAAAATATATACCTTAGATATTGTATCAAGTGCTATGAATGAGTGCTGGAAAATTTAGTTCCTGCTGTATTATATTGCCTTCATTTCATAACCTAAATTCCACTCATAGTTCAAAAATACGAAGAACGATGTTGGGTTTTTTGAAGAAGGCAATTTGGGGATTTCTTTTTGTTGATTTTCTTCCACTAAATGTTCTTGCTTCAAGGGAATTTTCTGAATTGGAGGGTTTACAGATTGCCAGGACAGTAATAAAACAGATGTTCATATAGATTTCAAAACCTCCCCAAATTAGACTTTCTCCTTACAACATCCCTAACGTTTCAGCTCTGCTGTGTTGGAGTTTGCAGTTATTTACAGCCCAGACTCCACTGCACTCACAGGCTCCCAGCCTAGAGCTTTCTAACAAGTTAAGCCTGTTGTTAACCAGCTTAGTGTATTATTTATGACCAGAACATCAGTTAAGACAAAGACTCCACTGCTCTGTGCCCTGCCTGGAAGGGTTTTCAGCCTAATTACAGAGTCAAGTGGATTTTGCAAACACAGAATAAGCCACAGGACAGCTCTGTGTGTGCCCAATCAGTTCTGGGTCACTTATTTGTGAGTTACTACCAAGCTTTCCCCTGAATTCTCAGTGCACAAACTTCTGTTATTCAAAGAGGAGTAAATTTGTTTGTGCAAGGGATGAGATGAGGCTGCCACCTCCCCTTTTTTCCCATTACTGCTGCTGATTCTTCTGTGAAACACCCTAAATAATTCTTTTCTCCTCCTGAAGCTGCCCTTTTGCCATGTTTGTCCAGAGCTCCCTGGTCCCACCTTTTGTTTTCCCTCAGCCAAGCTGGAGAGGTCTGGCTCTCTCTGTCATTGCCTCAGATCAATATTTCTCACCCTCTGGTTATTTGCACTCCACTGCAGTGCCTGTTAGTGCTTTTCTGAGGGCACTGCAATATTCCAGCTGCCACCAGGGCTACAAAAGACACTCCCTGTGCAGAGTGATGCCACTGTAGCCATGCCCAGAGCACCTCTGTCCCTGTGCCAGGCTGGGATGGTTTCCCCTGTGCTGGTTGAATTCAGGACTCTCTCTCCTGTAACCACTGAGCAGCTTATTCTGAGAGTATTTTATTTGCATTTATTCAGCACTACATGTGATGAATAAACATTCTTCAGAAAACAAAGGCCTTGCTTAAATTCTGCTTGGAATAATGGAAGGAATTCCCTTTGACTTCAGAGGCTTTTCAGTCTGGCCCTCGCTGAAACATTTCAGATACAGTTGTCAAGTAATTGTTCTGTAAATCGTTGTCTTTCTCTTGGTAGCAATTCCTCTTTCATCTTTGATTAAGATGCATATTTTGGGTCTTACATGTTCAAATTTCAAGAACAGCATGTACAGAAGTTACATCTGTTCTTGACTTCTGTTTGTGTTATTGAATATAACGCAGTCAGAAAAATAAATTTACACTTTATCCTTGGGGAAGAAGTATTTCCAGACAAGTCATTATTTCAGGGCTCTTCAAAGATCAAAGTAAAGCAAAGAGTTGAGGAAGAGTGAAGGCAATATCTTTTTATCAAAATATAGGTTTTGTTTTGAAAGATAGGAGAGAGAAAAAGATTTTCTCAACTGTGATTTTTGAATATATAACTAAGAAAAAGTTTATTAGTGACCTCCTGAGATAGGGTTGATATTGTTTTGATTTCTGTCTGGTGTTCATCTGATACAGGATCCAATCTTTTTTGCCAAAGCTGTTCTTGAAATAACTTGGTAGCCAACCTGATGCTAAACAAAGTAGGTTCTTACATAAAGCAGTATATAAAGATGACCTAGTTAGTGTTGTTTATTGTCACGAATAGCTGATGAAATCCAACAGAAAATTGCAAAGTGTGTAGGGTTTGAAATGGAGTAAGTAAAATGGAGAAATATTGTAGAACCATCCCATGGCAGAAACTCTACTTTTTAAATAAGGGAAACCATGCTATGGTTTGGAAAGCCAAGTAAGGATGACAGGATGCCCAACAAACCGAACTGAGCAGAGATTCACCTCTGTTTTTATAAATGAGTGTCTGTAAAAGTGTGAGACAATAAAATTGGAAGGTTGGATACTTGGCTTGGAATGAATGCTTAATCCATCATTTAATTTACCAGAGCACCCAGGGTAATGAGCAGGACTTTATAGATTGTATTTAATGTTAAATATGTGCTCGAGTGCCTCACTTGCTGTTAAATATTCACTGCATGGACAGATCCTCAGGCTTCAGAAGGATATTAGTGAGCTGGTAAAATACAAGGGGTTGAGCATTCTGTTCAGTCGGGCACATAATGCTTGGTTGCCTTGTACAGGATCAGGTCCAAATCTGGCATTTCCCTTGCTAAAGCAGCACATGATACTGCAGTGAGGATAAGACACCTGCCTGGTTGCTTTTGGGACAAGTGTCTATTCCACCAAATTCATTTTCACCAATGGATCTATTTCACTTTATGCTGGAGGATTATTTGGTTAAAATGATATGTTATCATTTTTCTCCTGGCTCCATTTATGAGGAATTTTCTAGTGAAAAGGAGGGGGGGCTTATTTTATAATTTATTTAAATGAATATTTTACAATGACATTTGTTGCATGTGCAGAAGTGAGGGGAAATAGTTTAACTTGCAGGAATCTCTGAGAGTAAGAAAGCTCTGAATAAATTGCTTATTCTCTCCTCTCCAACACCACCTACAAACCAGGTGGTTTTTGGCCCCCTTGCTTGACTCTGAAAATTTTGTTAGGCACAGCACAGAATAAATAAGAGGCTCCCAGCATCATTTTCCCCACACCCTGGTGGAAAGAACATTTCTCAGCTATAATTTGTTTTGGTGCAATAATTGTTGTTCTCAATAAATAAAGTCATTTCAGGGTGACTGAGGAGGCATGTCGTGCATCAAATACACCATGAATGCACAGGGGATAATTATCTTAATTGTGTTATCCTTTATTTGGCTGGGTGAATGGTGAGGGTTTAGCAGGTGGGTTCAAGAAGAACAGGATCATTTCCACTTCACTGTGTGAGCATTTGTGTTTCTGGGGCCTCTGCTCAGAGGAGGAATAGCTGTTATATCCATGGCAGCGACAGGGAGATTCCAGAGCACAGAGCACACTCCCTTCGTGTTCCACGTGAAGCAGGAGCAGCTTTGATCCCTCCCCAGATTAATTCAAAGTCCAAGTCCCCACTCATCAATTGCTGAGACTTTTTGTTGTTCTGTTTTAAATGATGTGTGTGGGCACACACCCCTCAAAGCACTGAAGGTGCTGCATTCAGCAAAGCCATGGTGATAGACTGACAAAGGCAAATGAAGCAGCAAAACCATGAATCTTGTTAATTGCATTTTTCCTTTTCATTTTTATCTCTCTCTGATTCAGAAGCACAGAAAATCTGTTATCTCAGTAGAGATCTGCACAATCTCTTTGAATCAGAATATAAAAAAAGCTGTGCTGCTGGTGAATAAGGGTAATATAACCTTATATTGACTAGTTATGTTTAATTAAAATATAGTTTTATATCTGAGTTGTGTAGTTCAGATTGCCTTGTTCAAGGGTGAAATTTAACATTCAAATAAGAATCAGAGATGTGAAATCTCCCAAAAGTGAATCAAAAATCAATCAGTAACACTCCTTAATTAAGTGCCAATCAGTTCTAATCATTGTATCATGTACTATAAACCCATTTAGTCTAGAGAAGACTTTGCTATCTCTTTCAAACTGTGGCTTGTAATATCACAGAATGCATTTACAAAATGACTTAAACTGCTGGGAGAGTTGTGAGGTTTTACTGGAGAAGTGGAAAATTAATCCTAATATTTTCTAATACAATTAATTTTATATTTATATTTTCTCTGTACCTTAGCTTAAATACACTTAATTTTCTGTTTTAAAGTGAATGATGATACAAGCCTTGACTACAAATGTTGGTATGATTTTGAAGATATCATCATGGGTTTTTTTATGCTGATTAATATCTTCCATTGTGATGCCAATAAATGTTTCTGCTTTCAATAATTAACATACCCTGGAGAGAACTCAAAATTTGCATATCCACAGAGGACCCCCATAACCACCCTGTGTTCGGGGGGCAGGTGGTTTCCCTGAACTGGTTCTTCTTGACCCTGAGCAGAAGAAAATAAAAAATGGCCAGCATTGGAGAGCTGAGACACAATTGAATTTCAGCCTTTGCAAAAAATACCTTATTTTGTCTTCTGAAGCACAGAACAACACTCCCTGTCCTCCTTGATTGCAGTGTGTGATCAGATCAACCTGCAAACCTTCCTTTGGCAAAGTCCCTGAGCTGCAGCAGTGCTGTCCCATGTCCAGTGCCAGGAGCACATCCAGGGGGATTAAACTGCAGCCCGTGGCACTCACAGCCCACTCACAGCCTGGCTGGCTTGGCAGCCCCATTATTTTCCTTCAGTGCACACATTCTCCCATACTGAGAGCAAACAAAGCACTTGAACGTGCATATATCCTCATTATAAATGTTTTCTTACCAGAGGAGATATAAATTAAGCCCCCTGGTTTATTCTGCTTCAGTTAAGTTCTGTTAAAGGTGCTCAAGTCATAATTTTTTCATCACTCTACTGGCAGCAGGTAAAGTTGAAAAGCAGGGAGCAGAACACGTGTTCCTGTGCTGTTCTGATCACAGGCAGCCTTGTAAACCCACGTCAGATAAAATCAACATGTAAGCAAGCAGCCACACTGACAGCTTTAGGTAAAGCTCTTGGAAAAGGCAACTTCCCCTCGCTGTTAATTTGGTTTAGAAGCAAATATTCTTCTACAGTGATGTCTTGCCTGCTGACAATCAAATAATGCCATTGCTTCTGCTCTCTCTCATCCTTCTGGGGAACAGACAAATGCTTTCCATCAGCTTCTAAAAGCCAACTTTTCAGCTGAAATGAATCAGGATATGTCTATAATAATCAGTGTTGTTCTGAGATTCATCAGCTGGCCCTAAATACAGCAGGCATGCTGAAACCTTTTGTTTCTAGCAGAACTTCCCTGTTGAATTAAACAGAGACTGCTGTTTATAAAATCAATATCACAGCATACCTCACTGACGTTATCTTAAAACACAAATGATTTTTAGTTCTAGATCTATATACCAAAATAGATTTCCTTTGCATTTTTTCCCATTTACTCATACCATTAGCGAGGCTGTATTTCCATAAATGTGTTGGAGTCCATCTTCACTTCCATGTGCAAGAGTTAAAGTGGAGGATTTGTTTCTGGGTTGCTTAATAGAAGGATGTGGTAAAAACAGAGTTCTGAAAGAATCATTAAAGGTTTTTCAGGTGTGCTGTATTTACTTGCACATATTCAAATAAATACAAGTTTATGCCAGGTTCTTCTCAGCTGTACTTAGCAAACTCTGGAATAATTATCTATCTACATGCACTGTGTCCCTGTTCAGAGAAACACTTGAGATTTCCATTGACATGGTCAGGGACATTTCAATGTCCATTTCAATCGATGCCATTGCCAATGTCCACACATGGTTTGCAGGTGGAACTGAATTTCCAGCTGAGAACCCATTCCAGGTATTGAATTTATGAATTAAAGCAGTTAGTGATGTTTTCTTTTCACATATATTGGTTTGATCAGGTTAATCTAAACAGGACCAACTAATATTATATGTCCTTTTTTAGGGAAAAAAGAGGTTTTCTTCTGAAACCCTATGTAATCCTCTTCATATGCCAGTAAGGTGAATTGAGTTAAATTCAAACTGATTTATTCCAGCTGGTTATATTCCAGAAGTTCTTCCAGGATTCTCATTGGGAGTTTCTTGTACCTAATACCCTGCAGAAACACAGAAATTTCAAGAATTAGATGGAAAGAAGCCCTTGTTTTTGTTGGATGTTTATCTGATGAGTTCCATCCTGGTCAAACAGATTTTCCACTGGAGTGTACTTTAGGCTTCCATCAAAATCCTGGAGATTTCTGAGGAAATACTCAGATATATGGGAACAACAAAACATGAACAATTTCAATTTTCCTGAAAAGTCACTTTGCTCCCTGTACTGCAAATCTTAGGTGCTTTTGGCTTTGGTTCTCTGAGCTGCTCCTGCTGTGCACATTTTGACAAATCAGAACTTCCCTGCCCAAGGACTGAGCAGAGTCACACCCAGAACCTGCCACCCTCATTTCAGTCAGGTTACACTTACACAAAATATAATACACGACATGTTAATGACATCCCCTCCCTTGCATTCTGGTAATTCATTTCTTTTGAATAGAGGAGAAATTATATGTAAGAGCAGAAAAAGAGCCAGGGCTTTTCAAAAATTGCAGGCCTTTTAGGAGACTTTTAAACAGACAATTCTGTCTAGGAACCTGTTTTTTCACCATTTCAAAATGAGCCTGAAAATAATTTAGAGCACAAAACTTGCACAAAAAACCCCCACACTCAAAACCAAATGCACATTTATTTTTGCTAGGTTTATACAATCAAAGCCAGTGAGCGAAAAATGCTTTAAAAAGGTATAACTTGTACACGACTTCAAGGCTAATTTGATTTCCTCTCCCTGTCAAATGGTGTACTTCCGGTGTCAAAGTCAGAAAAATGTCAAATTTTTCAAATTTATTCCACTTTTTAAAATACTGAAAATGACTGGTTTATTGTGATAATATTTCATTGGTATATGCTAAAAAAATCCTGTCCATATACTTATTTTTTCACTGGTATTGTATAAACTGAAGAAGACAATCCTGCAGTAGCCATTAACTGTGTCTCACATTTCAATGCAAACACAAAGTTCCAAACTTTCTATTTGCCATTTGCTGTTCCCACTTCCACTCACCTAATGCATTGTCTGTATGCCAGAACACATTCTGGAATTAAGTGGGACAAGGGAAAAGCAGCACAATAGAAATTGCAGGTTATTGCAATTTAAAGATATTCGGTGGTGAATGAAATTTGAAAGTCTATCATTTGGCTAGTAACAGCAGGAGAGGAAACTGTAAAAGGATTTGAGAGAAAGAAATTTTTAGCAAAGGTTTGGGGTGGGAGAAAGAGCACCTAATGCAGGAGAGAGGAAAAGTGGTGCAGGATGAGAGTAGCTCCAACTGTGGGGAAACAAGGCTTTGGAACAAACATTTTTGGAAGAGGTCAGGGAGATGTACCAGGAGAAAGCTCGAAAAGAACAAAATGGGATGAGACTTCTCATCCATTATGGTAGGGAGAGGCACAAGGAAAATCTGCATGAGTCCTGAGTTTGATGAGATTTGAAGGACATCACTGCATTGTCTGAAGGCACTTGTGGAGCCTAAAGATCACTGTGCTATCACCTCCCTCTGGCTGCTCTGTCATCTGCACAGGCTTTGCCAGAGCACAGGAACCAATTAGGAAAATAGGATCAACCACGCCAAAAGATAGACCAGGAACAGTTTTTTTTTTAATTTTATTTTTTGTCTTTTCTCCCCACTGCAAAGTAATCCAGAACAATACACTGTGCTAAGTAATGCCGAAGAAATACTCTCCCTCTGTACAGAATGATCTACTGTTATTCTTCTGTTAATAGTGATGGGAGATATAACAAAAACATCTAGTAACAGAATTGGAGATAAACAAGTCAACAGTTTTGTGAAGTCTTCAGTAATTGAGGTCCATTTTAACAACTACCAAACAGAGATGGTGTCTGAGAGCACCTTGCAAGCTGATCCTTGCTTTGCTATTTAATTCTCAAAATCACAAACTAAGAGTTCCTAAATGAGGGAGCTCTTCTGGGAAATGTGGCTGGGACAACTGAATGAAAAAGGAACAAATTCTGCTTGGAGCTCCATTTACTCTGGGTGAGCACCAGAAAAGATCACTTGACTTGCAGAAAATAGTAAGAGCAAGGCTGGATTTGGGTGCAATGGCAGGAAATCAGTTTGAATATGGCTTCCTTGATAACACATATAAGGTTTACACAGTTTCCTTTAAACATCTTTGTTTAAAGAAGACTTTGGGGGCTTCCAAGTCTTATATTTGCATTCAGACAACTGCCCAGAGTTATGAAGTGGCTCAATAGCTGCTCTTATGGCTGCTACAAAATATAGTCTTAGCAGTGCTGACACCTACATTGCATTCAGTATTCTCTCGTGTGTCTTTTGCTGTGTATTATTTTCATTCTGCTTTAATCATAGAGCCTCAGAGAGGAATTGTTAGTCTAATGAGCTCTCTATCCTTGTATAGGCTGATTAATGCTGCCAGGGCAGCTTGTTTGTGTTATAGTAAAGATCTCCATGCTCTGATCTCAGTTGTGGTGTTTTTAGTGTTCCCTGGCTGGTGATAAAAAGGCCAAGTGCTGAGCAGCTGTGTTAACCACGGCTCCTCACTGCTGCTGCTGCAGGCTGCTCCTCCTTCAGGGCTGCAGCGAGGTCAGGAGGTCCTGGTGGGTTCCCAGCCATGGACAGGCCATGGTAGGCACAGGCTGTGGATGCTGGAGGTTCAGCCTTACCACAGGCAACAACTTACCAATTTGTTCTTGATTTGCTTGCAGTGGTGGGCTCCTCTTATGTATCTTCTGATGTTGTAACCACTTCCAAGAGTCAAAAACCAGATATTTTTTTTTTTTGGTGGGGGATGGATTTCTGTATTTATCCAAATTAGGGAATGCCCTGTGTACAAATACAAATAATACAAAGCATTAAGGGAATTGAAGTTCTTCGTGAAATGTGTAACTCAGGCAAAAGGGCAGTGGGTGAAGCCAGGCACTGTTTCTGCAGGCTGGCAGAGGGGGTTTGTGTGGTGGAAGCAGTGGTCATTCCACCATCCTGCCAGCAGCTGTCCTCTCACCCAGCTCCCACTGTCCCACAGAGCTCCAAAGAGCAGCCCCACAGGACTCTGCTCCCAGCTTTTGCATTTTGGTTCCTAAGGATATAAAATAATTTCTTTGTGAAAAAGCTTTTACTCCAGGTGTATACTCTGTTCATTATTTAGGACTTTGTAGGATGCTCAGGGCAGACAAGATGCTCAGTGGACTTTTGTAAATCTTTTTGTCATCATCTTGGATGATGGAATTGTACAAAATTTCTTGGACCTGTGTTTTGCCTTCTCTTTTACAAAGTCCTCCAGAATCTGGCAAATGTGTAAGCAATTCCCAGGATTTCCAAGATTAAGTGCCCTGATACTCTGCCTTTCCCAAGAAATACTTTGCCTCAGCAAGTGTTGCCATTCAGGCGTATCTTGGTTTAAATTTAAATAGCTCTAAAACATTGAGCTCTACCTCTATTTTGTCTAAAACAAACGTAGGAGACTTTAAAGACTGGCCACTGGAGCAATCTCATTTTAATAAAATACCTTCAGTTCTCTTTCTGCTGAGCACTGTCTGTTTTAGGATTGCAGCCCTGGGAATTCACTTAGCAAATACTGAATGGGATAATGGCTGCATTCAAGCACTTCCACAGCAATGCCAGCTCCTTTGCTGTTTGTTTGTTTGTTTGTTTGGGCTTTTTTGAGCAACAGGATGGGATTCATTAGTGGTTCTCAAGCATTTCAAGCCGTTCCTGTGTTACCTTTTCCAGATTTTCTCTCCCTTTGGGGTCTGGGCTGCAGGTCTGATGCAGTACCTCAACATGCTCCATCTCTCACTATTGCTATGGAATCTATTCCTGTACTTCTAAATCCTGGCTGTTGGAGATCTCTCTTCAGAATCCCACAGACTCTACAGTTCTGCCCAACTTCAGCTGAGGCTGCTGGAATTCTTAAAAAGACGGAGAGTTTAATCAGTGTTTTCCTTTTAAATTACTTGCCTCATTTTCTTTTAATTTGGTTTTACTCTGGAGACTTTATAGACCTGAGTGTTGTGTGCTTCTGCTCTCTGTGCCAGAATCTAAGGGGGCTTAATGAGTTTGTTTGGAATAGTTGTTTTGGAATCCATAATGAAACATAGTTTAAGTCTCAGAAGTACCTCAAAACTTTGTCCATGGCACGGTTTAGTAGCCAAGAGTAGAAGACCATCACAATACTACATTCAGCTCCTTAAAACACTAATTTTTCTGGTCCCTAACACTAAAATATACAATAAATGGTGATTTTTTAAATCCCCTTCTGGATTCTCATGTATTTATAAATCTGCTTTCTAAGTTATTTATATTTCAAGTTCTTCTGGAAAAGGGAAAACAAACAAACAAATAGAAAAAAACCGTCCCCAAAGTATCTTGAGAGGAAATTTACAGTGGAATGAAATTGACTTGTTTGTAGTAGCTTACAGGTTTCTTTAAGGAGTAAAAGTGCTCATTGCTGTCCTAAAGGGATGTGGTTTTGCTCATGGATCCAGGGTGGAGCCCAATAGCAAAGCCAACAGGAAGAGTTCAGTTAATGCCACAGCAGGCACAGGTCATTACATGTTTATAGTTCTTTTCCAAAGGTGAGACAACTCTTCTAAAACTGAGAAGCAGCTTTTCTCTACTACAAAATGCAAACCCAGCAAATTATGATCTTCCTCACTACTCTTCCCTTTGTTTGGCAGCATCTCCTGGTCAGTACACTTTCAACTTAAATATCTATAGCAAGAATAATAATGTTAATAAAGGGATCTGTTAGTAGTTACTTGTTTATTTAGAGAAATTTGTGCTACTTTTTGCAGAAGAATGTTGACTTTTATGCTATTTTGTACCAATATATTTTATGGAATTGTTGCTTGGAACAGAATGAAATTAACTGTTCAAATATTTGGTTTTGTTTTCTTGCTCTACTTTATAACATACAGCTCCTCAAAGACAGGATTGTTCTCCTTCCAAGATTGAAAAAGTCAGATGGAGGGATTTATTTTTCCTAGCTTTACCTTTTTTTGAGCAATAGGAACTGAGGTGAACCTTCATGTTCTTGATGTTAAGAGAACGATTTACCTTGCAAAGGGCAGGAGGATCTGACCCCAAGGTTATTTCCTTGCTTTAGGGAATCAATATTTGACAGACCATGACAAAAACTGTGCAAGGCCCAAAACTGGCTCTTGGTACTGAGGGGGATTTGTGAGCACTCCAGCCTGATGATATGATTCCTTATGAGCTTCTGGTCTATTTTCGGTTTCCTTAATCACAAAGTTTCTTTCTGTTTTGCCTAAAGTGGCTCCCAAAGTTCTGTTCTCCTGTCTCTTTAAACAGTTATTCAGAACAGAAGGAAAGTTGCAGTGTCTTTTGAGACATTTTTGAAAACTTCATTAAATAATTTATTGTTTAGTTGGGATAATACTTCAAGGGAAAATTAGCCTTCGTGTTACTCAAGAATTTCATGTCAGTGTGACCTTGATCGTAGCAGAATGAGTGAAATGATACTATAACATATAAAATGTGTTATTAACACATAAAGTGTCTTGTTTCTGAGCTTGTATTTTCCACACTTTGCCATGAACTCAGGATATATTATGCAGTGCTGATAAAGCCATGTGTTCCCTGTGCCTCACTGGAAAATGATGATACCTCAGAGGTCTCCTTTGTCTGCCCTTCCTTGGTATTTGCCAAGCCATCCCCCCCTCCCTTTTTGCCTCCCAAAAAAAGCAAGTGTGGCAGGCAGCAGTTCCCAGGGCAGTGACCCTCCTTTCAGTCTCAGAGGGCTGCAGGCTGGAAGAGCCCTTTCCACCATTCCTGGAAAGATGGAAGAGCCCACAGAGCAGGGTGAACTATTTTTGAGCACTGAAGTGCTGCTGTCTCAGTCCCATGAGAGGGATTTGATGGGAGCTTTCCTTTCCCCTCCTCCTGTGCAAGGATTCCCATTCTAGGGAGAGGGACGCTGTGAATGCTGACTGATGACTACATGGAGCAGTAGGAGTGTTGTGCTGAGTGCTCCATGACAAATAAGTCTCTTACACTTTCCAGCACGGTTATGGCATTTATTTCTACACCATGTGTGGTGAGCTGGTTTGGAATTCTGCTGGAATCATCCCCACTGCTGCTGCTGAGACCAAAATCGTGTTTCTTTGGGGGGAGGATCTTCTACAGCCACCACAATTCCTTGGTCAGCTTAGCAGGAGTCAGGAACACCTGAAAAAGGAAGCATTGCTGATAAAGCCTGAACTATCAGGGAAGAGGAGTCAGCAAGGAAAGGAAGGTGCTGCCTGTAAAGGGATTGTAATGTGCTGCTCACAATAATACAGAAAGAGCCTTTATTGAGTGCAAGTTCAAACTAACAACACTGTGTTGAAAGCAGCTGTCAGGTGTATGGAAAATACAGCCAGGCAGACATCATTTACACTTCCTTAAGGCACAACCAGTGCAAAAGCTCACAGTGGAAGAGCACAATAACCAATTAACAGCTCAGAGGCTGGGAGTTTTTGTTTTGCTGCAGTTTCACGGTATATGTGATAGAATTTCTCTTAGAAATTAACACAAGGTGTTTTGTTCTTAAGTTATTATTAATTAGGCAGATTTGTATGATTCTTTAACATCTGAATTGAGTTTATGTCAGGTTGTAATGACATTTGATCACCTGTTGAAAGAGTTACATAAATATAGTAAGCTTGTGTGTTTTTAACTCCACAAATGAACACCCAGAGCAGCATTCTTGGGAGATAAATATCTTCCAGCCTTATCTGAAGTCCTGGCTCCTTGCATGCAACACTACTGTTCAACCAGGGCAGAGAAAAGCTCTCTCCTTGTTAAAAACAAGCAGACACAGGTTTTTCAGAACTTGAGGTGCTCTGAAGCGTGCCCAGTTCTCCAAGGTACACAGATAATTATGGTTGGTAAATACATGGAGGATCCATTAGGTGTGCAAATGTACACCTGGCCCTGCTCCTGAGGGGAGCACCTGCACTGCTGCTCCAGGGTTACTGACTGATATTAGGACTTCACAGCACACCTTATCAGGTGGCTCAAGTGTTTCCAGAGAGTGCCAGAGGAGCTGAGAGGGGCTGTGTGCTTTGTGAAAGGGTTCAGGCTGGGGAATGGTGGCTGTCACATTTTGCAGCTGGGAATCAGGGCACGGAACACGACTCATTTATGCTCTCAGGGGTGCCTGGGTTACAGCCATGGTGAGCTGTGACTGCCAGTCTTTCTCCCACAGATTTGTGGGAACATCACCAACTCCTCACTCTAAATTCATTAAATATTTGATAAGCATTGGGGAAAAGTTTCAGGTGGATCTACATTGTTAATATTTATTACAAAGGTGATAATTGCAGACACACTCCACATTTGGCAGCATCCCTACTGAGTAATTTTTTTCTGCAAATTTATGAGATCACATAACTAATGGCAGAACATAGACTAACCAGTGTAAACTTTGAAAACTGTACCTCTGAAAGTCTTGGCAGAAGACATTTCAAAGTGACCCAAGCACAGAAAGATGGAAAATAATTTCAGAAATTTATTGTGATTATTGCCATTCAGAATTGAGCAGTTTACATATTTTTTTTAGAAATGTGCTCCACTAGTGGGAGTTCCACCTACGATTTCCAACAAAGTTTTAGATAGCATCTTTTAATATTGAGAAGGTCTTTTCAAGAAGAGAAAATAAAGGGAGCAGAATCTGCCCTGAACAGCCCCTATTAATGATATTTTCCTTCAGGGTTCTGTCTCCAGGGGCTGATGCTGTGCTGCAATCAAATGCCCAATGTAGGTGGGATGTAGTGTCAATCTGGGGGGGCTGCTGTGTTTATACCAATTCCTCATTTTAAACTACAAAATATTTTTAAGGAAACATCAAATGAAGTTCCTTCATGTGAAGCTAGTACAGATACAGAATTGTAAACACTTGGTAATGGAAAAATGTGTGTATGGAGCAGCAGCCACTTGTTTTGAAAGAGAAGGCCATGATTATCAGGGAAAATCTCAGTTTCACCAGTTCTCTGGGTTCATCTGAGAGAAATCCTCCTCTGATGTTGCAGTCAGTCCCCAAAGCTAGTGAGTGAAATCTGATTGAGACAGTTCACACCGAAGGTCAGACATTAAACCTGGATCTAAATCTGTGCAGATGTTCCCGTGGACCTGGGTACAATTCCTGGGATGTTCCCTTGGCCACTTCCAGCAATCTCCCTGTGGCATTGCAGAGGTGAACAATTTAGGAAGAGCCCATCAGGCCCCATTAAGCCAAACAGGAAACTGCAAAGCCAAATGTGATAAACTCTGATTTTGAGTTCCCCCAGTTTTATTGCTAAAGATTTCAGTATCCCATCAAGCACTGAAGCTGCAGAGCCCCTCGTTTTTTAGGGACTCCAGTAGCTGTGCTATTTAGTGAGTGAATTTGTTAACAGCCAGAAGAATGTACCTATACATCAGCATTAGCCAAATAACCATTTGTTTTCTTTACCTAAGACATCAGCCTAAGTTGTATTACAGAGTTGGCTTTCACAATGCTGTCGTTTCTATTATGGATGTCAGATTTAAAAGCTAAGAAGCTACTTTGTCTTGTAACATTTTTTTTTTTTTGCTTTCTCTACACACATCAATATTTATTCTTCATCTTTTACCCCTTGTTGCCTTGCAGTGCTCTAAGGGGCCATAACACAAACTGAATCTGGTTTTAAAAAAAAATCTTTGTCCAATAGAAATGTTCAGATTTTTAAAAAAACCAACCAACCAACCAAAACAAACAAACAAACAAACCCAAAAAGCAAATTGCTTTCTTTTAGATCTGGACAAGAATTCAAAGCTGTGAAACAAGAAGGGGAAAGTGGAAGTAGAAACATTACTGTAAAGATAGCAAAGTGTTCTAATAGTTCTAATGACAAAACATTTGGTTTACAAATTTACCAGACTCTGAATAGCAACAGTCAGTTTATGAAATAATAAGTTTATGAAAGCTCTATTTAGGACTCCTAAGAGCTTTTTGATATGAATTGGAGGGAAGAGGAGAGTAAATGAATCTGTCTAATCAAAAAAGAGGCAAACAAAGCATTCTTTTATTCTGAACTTTCAAGTAAACATAATATACTTCTGTGAAATGTTTGTATTTTGATAATAAAAGAAAAGATTCTCGTATTTGGGTTTTTTCCCCTCAGTTGTATTACAGAGCTTTGGGTAAGGCAGGTAAGGAAGTGTTGCTTAAACAGTGTTATGGAAACATGACAATTTCCTTTACCCTGTTAAACCCAAGACCTAAATGTATTGATGCAGAAAAATCAATTCATTTAGTGAAAAAAAGTATCATTTACTCCTAGCTAGATTCTTTATTTCTGATGGAAACAATTTGTTTTCTCCAATAAGTGTCAGGAGCCATCAGTGCATTTGGAATGGAGTTTATTCAAGGACTGAAATGAACGGAGCTCTCAAATGAGAGAGTTGAGAGGTGGGAGAAAAACAAATCATTTTAATGCCATTCAGAAGGGGCCCTGACTAATCAGATTGTTGTTCATGGCTCCTTGCTGTTTAGAGGACAGAATAGCATAATTTAGTGAAATATTTGCACTACAATGCTTGCAAATTTGGGGAAATGGAATTTGGATTAAGCCAGGATTATTTTTGATCTTATCCCTCTCTGCTTCTTTTTTTCTTTTCTTTTTTTTCTTTTTTTTTTTTTTTTTGGTGAATGTGAGCAGTGCTGATGTACGTGCATAAAAAATATGGCTTATTTTCTTTGAAGTGTCAATAACATTTTCAGGCATTTATCTATGTAAACACACAGCAGAATGATTAAGTCAGGGTGAAGCTGAATGCATGAGATACAAATTAATTTTAGCATTGTTTATAATCTGTACACTACACAAAATCCAGGATGCTTAGCACAGGGGGCAAGTACTGAGCTGTGTAAAAAATGTCAAAATGAGGGATGGGAAAGGAGTTGTTACCTACAGAGTTTTGGAAAGGACCCCTGGTTTGGATTGGTAAAATCCTTAGCAAAGACATTTCCTAACACCAGGATGATGGGGTGGAAAAATGGCATTTCCAGTGCTGAGAAATACACACCCCAGCATGGCCAGGGGGGGAAATGTCATCTGCTGTAGGTGTGTCGTGCAGTGGCACTGAAATATCTCCATTTTCTCCAGCACCTCTGGGCACTGCCAATATATTATTGTGAAATATATATTGTGAAATGAAGAAAGGTAAGAAGAAAACACATTTTTGTGAAGATTGGTCTGTCAGAGAATCATAGAATCACAGACTGGCTTGGGCTGGAAGGGACCTGAAAACTCCTCTTGTTCCACCCCTGCCATGGCAGGGACACCTTCCACTACCCCAGGGTGCTCAGAGCAGTCCAGCCTGGCCTTGGACACTGCCAGGGATCAGGGGCAGCCACAGCTGCTCTGGGCACCCTCCCCACCCTCTGAGTAAAGAATGTCTGTGCAGGTACACCTCAACAACGATATTTCCAATTACAGCTTGATAAGAGCCTTCTAAAATGAGTGCAAAGCCCCTTTGCCATCAGGATCTGAGCTCAAGACCCTTATCTGTCAGTGGGTACAAACTTACAGCAGGCAGGGATGAGTGTCCTCTCCACGTGAGAAAGTAAAAGCAGAATATTCCAGTGAACAGATGAAGTCAGACAAAGAACTCTGTGTCCCAAATCTCTCTGAAGCAAAAAAAAAAAAAAAAGAAATCAAAGAAGCCAGGCTGTGTTTATGGCAGCAGAGAGGTTTCCTAGAAAGGACATGAAGAAGCCACTAAACTTCAAACTCTACTTAAAAACCCTCTTATAATGTCAAATCGTTAAAAACCAAATAATTTTCTGTTTTATTAAATAACTTACTGAGGTTATATTAAACTTCAGCACATGTTGTATGTTAAAGATCTGGGATGTGTTTGCACTCAGGATGGGTACTGCTATTTTGATATTGCTCATTATTAAAAAAGAAAATCTCTCTATAAAATGTAATGTAGAGATCCAGTTTCAGTTTTATGTTTACACCATTTATTTAAAAACACACAGCAAAAACAATTTAAAAAAACAGGGGAGAAAAGTTAAATCACTTCTTCAAGGAGGCATCATCCTATATTTATAGTTTGGTAAACATAACATTAATCAGCTGGAAAATGTTCAGCAAAATATAAAACTGTTCTGGGCTCTAGCTCAGAGAAATATATGTAGAAAAATATATCTAGCTTCTCTACTTCAAAAGGGAGTGCAAAGCTGCAGAACCTGCGGGAAAATCAATTTTCTGCGGCATAAGTGGCTTGCACGAAATTTTGCAGTGCACATCTAGATTCTTTTTAATTTAACTGATTTACTTCTGTTCCTCTAACAAGTATCCAGGCTGCAAAAGCATTCAGGTTGCTCCTCCAAGTACTGTTGGAATGGTATTGAAACACTTGTTGGCCAACAAAAAGTATAAACTTGATGAAGTTGAAAGAAATCACGAGATGGACATTTCTTCCTGTTTTGCCTTCTGAGGTCTTGGCTCAAGCCTGCTTTCCACCAAAAATTGGGAGCAGGATTGAGATTCTCCACGTACTCTGGAGGTGGTCCCAGTGGGGTGGCTCACTGGGTAATTCCTGGCTGACACAATCTGCTCCTGACTCTTTGTGCAGAGAGGTGACCAATTCCCAAATCTGCTGCTCCTCGTACCAAAAGGGGATAATCAGATCAAATCTCCATTGAAGGCAACACTCAGAACCTTCCTCTCTGTGTTTGTTCTGCTGGGAGCAGTGACAAAGTGTGTCCCCAATAGAGTTTTTGTGATTTTTCAAGAGTCATCCCTAGAGAATAAGCATGCTACGTTACCTCTTTGATGTGCTGCCCAGGGACTTCAAAGAAAAACTTATACAAAATACATCCTCTTAAAATTGCTTTGTTTCCAAATCCAAGCTACAGTTATTAATGTAATGTAGGTTGACTTTTTAGATTACATTCGATTTAATTTTAGATTATGTTATTATTTCTTTGACTGCTTTTTGTCTGTACCAATATAAAGGTGCATTTCTTAGGTAAACTTCACTCCTGAAATGAGCAGGCTGAGTGTTGTACATAATCTATCCTCATTTCACATGATGAGACTTTCAAATTCGGATCTTTTCGACTGAGTGCCTCCTCCATCACTGCTGGAGCTTGCTGTTTTGAGGAGAGAGGGATGGATTACAGTAAGTGATGTGGCTTTCCTGGCTTGCCAACACTGCTCAGCCCTGTGAAGCAAGATCAGGCTCTCTCATGTAAAATGCATTGCTGCTAACGCTGGGACATTCAATTATAACCGTCCTCTTCCAAGATTTATCTCCTGAAAAGTGATGGGGAAAAGTAAACTGTTGAAAGTTTGAAGGGATGGTGAATCACCATTTTGAAACTTGGAGTATTTTCTGTCTCTCTGCTTGTTCTGCCCGTCCCTCCTGATCCATGTGTAACCTCGGGCCATTTGTCTGTTGTCAGGAGAGTCACTGGGTACAAAGCCAGGTTTTAATCGTAGAGGTGCAAATGGAGATCCCCAGCAGAGGTGGCTTTAGAGATTTTGAGATGAAAATGCAGTGTTCTGTGGTAATGCTAATCAAAGTGAGTCACTTTTCACAGGAACTGAACAGTGAGAACCCATCGGCCTCATCTGACACTAGGGGAACTCTGGTTTGGTTTTGGTACCGAACTGTCTCTGTGTCCCTCTTTCCCACCTCTGATTTTTTGGCAGAGGTTTGTAGGGCCAGTGGTGAGGCTTTCCCTCCTTGCACATCCCTGAGCTCCAGGTGCTGGAGAAGGGCAGGCACTCCTGGCTGATGCGATGCCAGGCTGAAGTGATGAACAGCTCCCTGGCAGAGCTGTCCCTCCTGGGTGCAGGAATCCACCCACGAGCCAAGGTCTGCCCCTGCTGCTTGGAAGGACTGCTCCTTGCCATTCCCTTCCCTTTTTTGGGGCTCTTGGGATGAGACCTGTTGTGCTCCTCCCTCAAGGGCTGGGTGCACACCTCATGGACGGCTCGAGCAAGAGCCCTCCTCACTCAGGCACCTGTCTAAACAGTGGAAAACAGAGACAGTTAATGTCAAAAACCTCCTCTGTCAGTCTTATGGATTTTGGTAATGGCTTTGGCACCAAAAATGACTGAAATAATGCCACTGAAATGTCCATTGAAGCAAGATATAGCTGTGTCTACACTGGAGCTTTTGTCAGTATGGAAATGTCAGAAAACATTATATTCAGAGCACAAATTGCAAGTATAGAACTGACAAAGTAAATTTTGAACTGTGTACTCAAGTGTAATGCTTGAAACATATTCCAAATTGGCAAGTTGCAACCAATCATGGAACAGAACCAGTGCTCCAAAAACCTGACGGAGCCAATGTTGAAATCTGAATAATTGCAACTCCATTTTCATAGTAATTTAAATGGCAGAAGCATTGGCAGAAATTCATGAATAATTTACATATAAGAATTTAGCAATCTGTGGTGAATAGAAAAATAAATGGCAAATCCAATAAATAAATGACTGTTGTGAATTATTTGCTCTGCTCTGATGTTTGCTAAGAAGTGTCTTTTTTCTTGGGCTTTCGTAAAGTGCTGGATTTGAACTCCTGCTTCTCAGGTAAAAACAGTTTTAAAGCAGTAGCAGAAATGTACACATCTACGAGGGGAAAAAATAACAAACCACAAGCAAAACAATGTGCAACAAAGGCTGTTTTATGAAGGATACATATAAAAAGAAGTTATTTGCCATGCAGCAGCTGCAATTGCAAAATCTGTAGCCTTAATGAGAAATGTTAGCTGATATATGCAATGATGAGTTATACACTGCAAGAGTTTTTAATTAACTATGTATAAAGTTTTAAGATTTACAGAGGAGGTAAAATCTGAAAAGAGAAATTCCTAATTCCCTTCTGTGCCTGTGGGAATGTGATATTATTTTAATAAACAAGAAATTAATTTACACAGCACCAGTATTTGTTTCCACATAGAATGGATATTGGGTCTGTGTAAAAAAAACTGAATTAAAACAGATAGTTAAAATAGAAAAATTGTTTATCTGGTTTGCCTGACTTTGCTTGAAACAAGATAAAGAACACTAAATACTTTTACTGGCTGGAAAGTGATGGCATTTTAATGGGGCTCTATTTTGTAGATCTATGAAATCTCCTTTTTTTCCCATAATGAAATTCTGTTTCTGATGTAAATCTTGAGCAGTGTCACACATCATTTTATTGGAATAACTCCTCATAATTCACCTTGTGCATGTGTGAGAACAAGTGCTTTTTTGCCCAGACATTTGTTTAAATTTGAAAATCTGGGGTGCATTCTTTGTGCACCTTCACCCTGTGTGGTGATTCCAACTTTTTTACAGGAGAGAAGTGCCCTGCAGAGCTGTAGGCAGTGGAGGTCCCAGCCCTGCAGAGAGCCATCCTGAGCTCTGGAACAATTCCTTCACAGGAATGGTGGTAAGGCATTGGAACAGACTGCTCAGGGAAGTGGTGGAGTCAGCATCCCTGGAAAAAACGTGGGATGTGCCACCTGAGGACATGGTTTAATGATGAACATGGTGGTGGTGCTGGGCTGGAAGTTGGACTTGATCTCAAAGATCATTTCCAACCTCAACAATTCCGTGGTTCTATGGAAGTGCCTGCTGTGTGCCCTCACATGAGCAATTCACCTGGAACTCCCAACATGTTAACCCAGATTAAAGCTGGTTTATTTTCCATGGCTGTAAAGGAGGGTGTCCTAAACACTTGAAAAAGGAGAGAAATGCAGAGTCTCCTCCTGGAAGAGCAAGCGAACGCAGTAGTAAAATAATGTTTACTCCTTTGGTGGTTCAGAAAGCTGGAGGAGGAATGAATAATTGGGAAACAAGTATGGAAAGGCAACTAAGTTGAGCAGCAAAATTCCTTGCCAGTTACTGTATGGGAATGTTCTCTGGAAAGGCTGTGTCAGCAGGAGAGGAGGTGGGAGGCAGGCAGGGGAGCTGGGAATCACGGCAAGAGAAACACTTCCTCCAGGAGCATCCTCCAGGGTGCTTGTTTGGGAACGTGCTCCCGAGATGGGAGTGGTGTGGAGGGGCCCAGAGACTGAGTGTGCAAACTGTCTGCAAGGGCAGGAGCATACCTAAAGGGGGAATGTAAAGAGCCTGATTTTATTTCTTGATTGCTTGTCATGGTTGGCCAGGTGATGTACTTGCACTAAGCCAGGGCTGCTGGCCTCCAGTTCCTTCTGCAAGGAAATTCTCATCTGTTGGAACTGGGATTCATCTAAGATAACTCTTCCATGTCTAGGAAATGGATAGAGGGACTGTGTTGTTTTTGCCAGTTCAGGATCCATTTCTCAGTCTGTAATTTACTCTTCTGTGAAAGCTTCCCTGGTGAAGAATGTTCTCAATCCAGACTTGTCTCTGGCAGAACTTCAAAGCATTAATGGACATCGTTCAGGGTTGTAATGAAATCTGGTTTTGTTCAGCTTTGGAAGGAAATTTTAATGATGAGTTGTGCGAAATAAAAGGGTTTGGAGGTGATGATCAGGAATTGCTTTCCAAAAATGATATGAGATGAACAAAGTAAAATGAAGTATGGTGGCAGCACTGCACCTCTATCACTCTACATTGCACTACAATAGCAGCCATTGCCTGTGCAATAATGAGTCTCATCAGTTTCCAGACAGCAGGATTTGTAATAACAGAGTATTTATGTAAAACAGTGAGGGGAAAGAGGAGGGAGGGAGGCAATGAAAGTTGTCTATCAGACTGAATACACAAAGCATTTGGTACTTCAAAACTAATTTTATTTTTAGTTAATATTCATTGATGCAAGTTCTAGTCTGTTATTAAGTGAATCTGGTGAATAATTACATCCATCACTTTGAAATGTTTAAGACAAGTGTGGAGTTGTAAAACCAGTCTTTTGTATTGGAATCATCCCCAAAATTGCGTTGTGGGAACCATGTTGACACTACAGTTTGATCATGTTCAGAGTCTGAGGGATCTCAGCACGTTCCCAGAATTGCTCCTGTGCATTGTATTTACAGGCATTATCCAACCAGTCTCGATTCCTTGGGAGCCATGAGGAAACGTAGGATGTCTCTGTATTCTCATTTTCCTGGCTTCTGTCAGCATTTGAATGTGACCCATCTGTGGATGAGTGAATGGCAACAGTTTATTCCAGAATAAAGCATGTGCTGAAACACAAACAAGCAGCCTACAGAAGCACTGAGCTAAGTTTAATTAACTGTAGAGTTCATTTCAATTCCAAACTCCCAAGTTAACTCGCTCGGCAGCAGAGTTTGTAACGCATTTCTTGCTAGATGCCTGCTAGACAGGAGAGCTGATATATTATATTTGTTGCTAGGTGATGAGTTCTGATAACCTTTCTGTTCCTATATTTATAAACGTCTCATGCACTCTCTGCTATAGCATAATTACTTATTTTCGCCTCAGTTCCTGGATGGAACCACTACAAAGTTGCTAAGCAGCCGTGTGTATAAATATATAACGTGGTGTCACTTGAAAACTTTCGGCAACTCACATTTACCAGATGAATTCTTTGTTTGTCACGATTGTAGCCATTAGCAAAGTGGAACACAAATGAGAGATATCAGTGTACACAAGGACAGAGCTTTACTTGTCACAAGAGAATAATGCTCTGGAAGTGAGCTGGAAAAATGCACAGATTTAGTGGTTTGGGGTTTTTTGCATTCTTTTCTTTTTTTTTTAATGGCTTTATAACCAGAAGCAAAGTAAAGATTGACTGATTATTATCTCACCTCTTTAAACTTCATAAGCATTATAATCATTATAGTTATTCTAATGTGAAGGAAAAGAGACACTTATTCAAACAGATGTGCTGAGGCTTCTGCATTCTAATGCTCCAAAAGAGGTGAGAGTGTAGGAAGTCTGTGTGAGTAATTCTCAGTGCAGCCATCAGAGCATTTGTCATTAGTGGGACCCAGACCAAGCCTAAGGAGAAATGAGGGAAGGCGAGAAATCAGATTGGGGTTTTTTATTTGACTTTGACACAAATTTTTTTGAGTTGACAACTATGATGGCAGCTGGAATTCATGTCGTTTTAGGGATAACTGTAATTTATTAAATCTAAGAGAGTATCTGGTAATAAAAAATGGCTTTTCAACTGTGCTCTTTTGTTGACTGTGGAGTTTAATATAAGACACAATTTTATTCACTGATCACAGCTTTCTGTAGACACTGTCAGTTCTGGGCCTGATCCATGTTCCTGAAAGTGACAAAAAGGTTGGACTCAAGCACTGCCTTGATCCCAGGCTTTGCTGGTGGTCCCAGAGGTGCAAGTTCAAGGCTGGTGCCAAGTGAAGGTGGGACATCCTCCTGTGACAGCCAGCCAGCAGCAAATGGCCCTAAGAAGCTGAGTTTATAGCTGAAATATAGATTGTGAAGTATCAAGTTGACAACTTTTGATTGTTATTTGCTTTATGTGCAGTGCTTGTTTAAACGTGAGCATGTGGAGCAATTCCACCCATTTGAGTAGGAAATGTGAATAACAGCATCACCCAGATCATCAAATAATCACTATTGAGCTGTTTGTGTTTTCTCTGGGGTTTGTTTCTTTATTCATTGTTCCTTAGTTATTAAAAGAGGCACAAACTTCAGTAGCCTGATGTTCTTTCCTTGGTTTATCTATGTAAACAAATTTCAGGTTGCTTATAAATGATCCTGACTGACAGAATATACTTTCCCTCAGGTCAGTTCTTTTGTGGAAGATGCCAAAAGCCTGTCTTTCTTTAAAGTATAAAAGCCTGTGTTTGATTTGAATAGAAACTGTACTGGGAATGACTGTGCAGAGCAAGATTACATGGTGCAATTTTAATTACATTGTTCTCAGCAGCGCAACTTGTCTGATCTTAGTGTGAGAGTCAAAATTCAAACCAAGGTTATTTGGTTCTATAACTGTTAGTCAAGCACTGATATTGTTTGAAAGAGATGAGTTTAGCAAGGGTAAAATCCAGAGAAATTCTGAGAGGTGGCTTTCCTCAATATTCTCAGAAATTTTGTATTTTAGCAGGTTGATTTTTACGTCGTTTATAGAATTATCTGTGTGTTGGAACTGGATGGTTACTTCAGTAAAACAAAAGCTTAACTACCAACTCAGTTTGCAAAACTAAATGCAGTTTAGATTCTGAAGGCCTTCTGGGAAGTTATTAATAAACCATTATTAATAATAATATAAAATAATATAAAAATATAAAAAGGTCCAAGACCTTTATTTTATTAATCTGATTTTTAGACTGAGGGCTGAAAAGAAGTCTAGGTCACTTATTTGCACATTTATCAGATCAGTCTGGAGAAATCAACCTTCTACAGTGACTCTTAAAAAAAGTTTGAGGGAACTCACTTGAGAGAACTTGGTAAAACCACTAAGAGAGATTGTTATTCCTCTGTCAGGTTCACTGATGGAGAAGACAAGAAACCAAAAGATTTCCCCTGAAATTGGGAGGAACTTTGTTTCAGTTTTTGACTGGGAAAGCTGAGCAATCTACAGAATAAATGGTTTGAGCAGATTTTCAGGCATGGCATTACTCATTCAGCAGCTGGGAAAATAGGCCAGCAACCTACAGTATCCATTTTGAAAGGAAAATATTGCACAGTGGATTTATTACTCACTCTCATTTCCTTTTATGTGTTGTAAATGATGCGTCATCCTCTATTTCTGAAACAAACTCCTACCACCCTGTGCTGTTTGGAAATTATTTCACAGGGTACAAGCTGAAACCTTTATTCTTGGAGATGTCTTTTAAGGAAACATTATTGTACTTTTATAATTATCATCACTCCAGAAGAAGGGCAGCTGTATGCAGATGTCCACGTGTTTGGGGGTTTTAACATTTCCTAGCATGTACTGACCCATAGTTTGGGTTCTTTTCAGAGTGTTGAGGTTGGGAAGGAGTGAGCTGAATTACAGATTAGTTCTCATTGCACACAGAAGGTGAAACCAAGACCCAGGACCGAGGAGGTGGAGGCAATATTGCCTCGCACAGCATCTCTGGGTAATGTGCAAAAAAGCACTTTGTAGTGATGCCTTACTTAATGAAAAGCTCCTGCCCTTTGACTTCTTGTCTCCAAGTACTGCCAGAGCAGGAGAGATATCTCAAGCAATATGTTTTCTCCCATCTCTGATAAAAGCAAGTGTATAAGGCTGTGAGTAGCTGCCATAGATTTGGGATAGAACAAAAGATATTTTTTACTATAGTAATTTCTTCTTCCAGCCTCACATTGTCGAATTATTTGAACTTGCCACTGGAGGAGCAGACAAAGTTTCCATTCCTCCAGTGAGGCCCCATTTTTCACTTCTATCATTTATTTGCTTTTCTTACTAATGGCCCAACCTCAGGCAAATGGAAATGTGTGTGTAACTCAGTGAATCTTCTGTTCATCTAACAGGATATCAAAATTTCTCTTAGATTAACTTAACACTCACAGAAAAATGGTCTTAGTTGAGTGCTGACAGAACCTCGTGCCTTCAAAAAATTTAAAAAAATAGAAAAAGTTTTGACAGATCACATTAAGAAATGACAGATCACTGTAATTATAACAAACTGACCTTGAAGATAAACAGTTTTAATTGTCAACTTGAGGGAAAATATCCCCATGACCTTTGACTAATTGTCTAGTTAATGGAAAACCTTTACTAAATAAATTTGTGGCTTTGGAGGCATTTGAAACGCATACTGGTGTAAATAAGGTACTTTCTGGGCTGGTTCCACTATAGGTGTTTCCTGTGAGTGATTGCTTGTTGTTACTTTTTGACATCTGCTGGCAGCCTATTATTTATACAGTTAAATCTCCTGGGACACTCTTTCTTTTTTTGAATACAACCTCCACTGATTAGTTTTCAATAAATTGCATAAATCAAGAAATTTGCGTTCGTTAGCACTTAAGGTGACTCAAAGATCAGATGTGTACCTGTGCAGAAGACAAGGAAATTCATGGTCAGTATTTTACTGCCTCTCTAAGCTTTATTCAAGCAGCATTCAAAGGAAATAATCCATTACATCCCCCTGGGAATTCTTGTACAAACTCAGACTTCTGCCCGATCTCCCTGCTCTGTAGGACACGATTAATTTCATATCGACAAACTTCTCCCAGCGATCTGCAGAGCCACGAATGTATTGAATGCATCTGAATGTCTTTGATTCTGTCTGCTTGTGTCTCAGACCCAGCCAGTGAAGACCTCGTAAGAATCTAAAGTTAATTTCATCTTACGTTCTCCTGGGGAACTTAGCAGGATGTGGTGTAAATCTGCTAAAATGGGAAATTATTGATCATTTACATTGCAATGGGAAACCCTTTCACAGAAACCAACAAAGTTAAAAAGTGTCTTTTTTACACTGCTGGGTCTGGGGTCATTTGAGCTGCTCAGAATCGATGCAGCACTAACAGGGAAATGTCACATTCCTGCCCAGATGTGACAGCTCCTTTGAGACTGCAGCTCCACAAATGTGGTGTCACTTTGTGTCCCCTGCATTTACAGAGAGAAAACAGCTCCGGTTAAACTCAACTCTGTGCTCTGCTCACAAGATCAATGACTGTGATATAACATCTAAAGGTTTTATTTTTATATTTTTTTTCTTCAGACACACTGCCTTACATAATATTTTTGTTGAAACAGTAATTTTTCTCTAGGGTTTGGAAGAGCAGCTGCAGTATTGCCGTGCCTTATAATGCAGCCACTGACCCAGGAGATCAGTCAATAACACCTCTGTGTTGTAATGAATAAGTCAAGATAACTTCCAACTGAGAGCAACTCATTACAGCTCCTTCCACCTGATTAAATTTTTGCCCTAAATAAGACAATGGGCAGCAAAATGATGTGTGAAGGTATCACGCAATGTGAGCTGGTGAAGTCTGCTGTGGGAGGAGGGAATGCCTTCAGTTTTGATTGTAGTGTTTTTATTTTGCTGTAATTTCAAGCAGCCAGAGACAGCTGATGCAGCCTTCCTGGCAAAATAAATCTGTTGCAGAGCACGAGATGCTACTGAGGGATCTTCCTTTCTAGGAGAAAGGAAAGAGGGAGCATGGTGGGGAAAGGCAAGAAGTGGCAGTGACGTGGGGAGAGTCAGGAATCCTTGAGTTTGATGCTGATGGAGCCATCCTGCTCACCTGTGCTCTGTGCCAGCACTTGCTGGAATCCCAGACAGCACTCCCAGGGCTGCAGGGCAAGGAGGTTTTGCTGCAGACCTGGGCTGATGCAAATTGTGATGCCTCTGCTCTTAGAGAAGGGTTGGTCACTTCTAGTTCAGGGTAGCAGATGTGACGCTCAGATCAAGCCAAGTTGTTGTGATGTGCCAGGAGAAGAGAGGCAGAGATGTGAGATGTGAAAAGATGACAGATCCCAGTGTTGGGTGGAGCAGAAGGTGAGGAGAGGGGCAGAGCAGAGCATGGCTGAGGTGGGTTTTTGGTGTGGATGGAGTCACACATCTGACCCATCACACATCAGAAAGGCAGGGGAGCCTTCAGTCAGGTATCACTCATTGCTCAGGTGATCTGTGCTGCAGAATTTCAGGTTATTAGCAATTTTCCAGCTCTGCTACGACTGTAGGTGGTAGAGGATATGCAGGAGAGAGACCAGTGTGTTTCTTTTGTGAGAACATCACACCTTCCCTTGGCTGCAGCTGGCTTCTGGGAGAAATCCCTTGCCTTTCATCATCTAAGGAAGCTGATCTCCTATCTGTGATTTGTGCTTGCAATGAATTCTGACAGCACAGAGGAAGCTGTGGCTATTAATAGGCACCATTTCTCCAGTGGGAAGGGTGCTCTCCAAAGGGCAGGAATGAACACCCTGTGCCCGACAGATGAACTGCTGGCCTAATTTTTGCTTCATAACAGGGCTCTGCACAAAACTGATCATCACACATAAACCACACAGGGATGTTTGCCAGTTTAGGTAATCAGTTCATTTCTTCAGGCTTGAAAAGTGTGTGCAGGGATGAAGTCTGTGGTTCAGTACTTGTTCTTCCAAAGAAGTGGAATATAAATGTGTATTTGTCTTAAGCAATTCTTGTTACCTTGTGATGAACACTGCGCTGTTGTGCATATTCCCTCAATTTCTGACTCTCTGGATACTAAATAAGTCATCACTGTAATTTACTTCAGGGGCACATAGAGAAATTATATAAATGCAAGAAAATCATAAACATGCAGTGCAAGAAAATAACCCACTGTTGCTTGTTGGGTTTGTTAAAAATCATCGTTCTGTAGCAGTTCTACTGCAGAGTTAGAATGCAGCATTAAGCTGTATGAAAACCTTCAGAAAGGGTTTTCATAAAATTAATTTTGTTCATTTTATTAAATGTTCAATACATTTTTTTGTGTGTGTAAATACTTCAGTCATGCTTGTAGGTTTTCTATGCTGTAAAATCATTATTTCTGTAGCACTTTTAGATATGAAATAATGGTAATATCATATCTTTAGGAGCAACCTGCCTGACTTAACTGTTGACAGTGTCTTGGCTGGACATTATTCTGCCCTCAAAAGTGTCATGGGGCAACACTTCTCCCTTCTGCTGCTCAGGTATTTTTGCAGAAAAACAGCAGAAGCACACAGGCTGTGGGCTCACTGCCAGAACTCGTGTTCCAGAAGTGCTTTTGAAGGCACCTCAAAGGCAGGGAAAGAAGCTGCTTCTCCTAGTGGACCTTTTTGTTGGCTTGAAAAGCAGGATTCTTTTGTTTCCCAGCTCCTGTGCCGGCAGCTGTTGTGACAGCTTCCTCTCTTGTTCTCAGATGGACTCAGGTAGTCCAGATGTGCTGGTTCCAGGGGGGTTTTATCCTCCCTACAACAACAGGATAACTCAGCCCTTGGAGCACCATGGCACGTTGTGTTTGTGCAGTCTGAGCTGCAGTCTGAGCTGCAGTTTGAGCTGTTGTCCCAGAGCCCTGAGCAGCATCTCTGGGCCGTTTCCCTCCCCAGCTGGTTCTGTTTTCACTCACTGCCCCATTGCCAACGAGAGCCTCTCCAGGTCGTGGTGCTTTATGAGTTTTTACACACAACAACAGCTCTCAGAAGCATTTCCATTTGCCTCAGCCTCACTTTTCTCTCTTGGTGGTTAATGAAGCTCAGCTTTGCAGGTCTCTGCCGAGCTGCCCTGTTTTGTGAGGACTGGTGAGCAGAGCTGGGCATCCCTGCTGGGCTGGGAAGTCAGGTTGCCTTTGTGCAGACTTTTCTTGCATCTCCAGACCTCTCACAGATACAGCTTCTGACTTGTGGTCTCAATATGACCTAAAGTTATTTGCTAGAAAAGATCAGAAAAAACTGCACAGGATAATATTGCTTTGGTGCAATCCCATAGATTTGAGAAAGACTAGGTTATATTTACAAAAATCATCTTAATATTCATTGATAAAGTGATTAATTCTGTGATTTCAGTGTGAAATTTCCTCATTCAGGAGCCATTTTGTTGCTTATTATGATCAGCTAACAGAAAAATCTGTATACCTGTACATAGAGATTATTCAGAGTTAGTTTTGGTGTGCTTATAGGTAAATATGTGTATTTATTTATTCAGAATACCTCTGTGGAGATTTCGCCAGAGAGAAAATTATGGATTCAGTATTTCTGTTCAAAACAAATTAAACTTCTGAGAATTAAATTCAGAAAAAAAATACTTTGGAAGTGGAATATATCAGGACAACATGTTCTTTTGAATATAAAATATTTCAGCCTGGTTTCTTTTTCTATAGTTACAAGAAATGCAACTGCTAACCTTTCAAGATTTTAAAATGGTATCCTTTAAAACATCTGTGAGTCATTATCATAAATATCACAGTGATGTAGAAACCTCACATTTGTGATGTATCATAACAGTGAAAATGGGATGCACTGGCAGGATGAATCCCAGCAACCTGACTTTTCTTGCTGAGATCTATAAGGTTAATATTTCCAGTTACAGCTCTTCCCATCATTGTATTAATGGACTTGGGATCCTGCACAAGTTTTCCCAACAGGTCTTTTGATGATGATAAGCTCAAAGTCAGTGATTAAAGCCCTGGGAGCATGCAGGTATTGCTAATAATGAATATTGCTTGGTGGAAGGAAATATTCTGTATGATTCACGTGTGGATTTTACAGAAAGGAGTAAAAGTCTAACACAGGAGGCTGAGAAATGAGCAGAGGGTGATGAATGACACCCATGTTTTTCACTGGGAGCTGCTTGGCAGTATTTTCGTTTTGCTTGCATGGAGTTTTGGAGCCTGTCTCATAGCATGTGGCATATTAGGCACAATAAAAATGTTCATTTGGCAGCTGGAGCATGACTAGGAACATCAAAAGAGTCATAGATGCGTCAATAAACGAAGAACTCCACCTTCAAATAAATATTGGATCATTGTTTTAATTGCCCATTGAATTCTTGTCTGTGAGACATTTACTCGTCACGTCTGGTGCAGCATTACCAACATTTCAGTTTGGGGCTAGAGCTGAGCTGTTACTATCACTCATTTCTTGCTCTTTTGTAGCACCCTGAGCACCAAACACGAATCATTTTGTTGCAAGTGCTGTACAGGCACAGAGTGAACAAGTGGCCTTTGCTCTGAGGAGTTTAAAATCCAGTTAAACTCCTTAAGCTCTAACACAGAGCGAGTGTGCAGGAGAACAGGGGAGGGTTGGGGGTGTGAGTGCCCCTCTCACCAGGCTGCACACGCCCAACCTGCTATAATGCAAGTGGGAATAATGTCAATTATCCATCTCAGGGCTTTCCTCACACCTCATCTCGGTGACAAATGCACGAACATCACAAACATCCTCACACAGACCATATGTTCTCAGGGCTGCCAAGCTGCAAAGTGTTGGATATTCAGGGAGCACCTTTGCAGCTCAGGCTGACACTTTCCACAGCTGATATCCACAACTTCTGTCTCATTTCTGCTTACACTGGTTGGTACTTGCGGAACATAAGGAGTAATTGATTAACCAGTCACATTTTATAGTTTTTATACTGAGATTTCTACACTGGCTTTATGTGCAAAGTAAGATGTTTTTCACCAGAGAATAAGAACTGAAAATCCTACTTCCCTTGCATTTAATGGGAATTAAGGATGTACAGGTTTGGTTAAGAGATAGATGCAGAGCTGTGGATGGGAAATCTGAGGAAGCTGATGAAGCTGAAGCTCCTCAGAGCTCTCCTGAGTGCCTGGCAGGGAAGGCCAGTGTGGGCAGTGCCAGGCCCAGCTCCTTAGACTGTGTAGCTGCTCCTGGAGCCTGTAAATTTTGTGTTTGCACTGCCTCTTCCCCAGAAAGCCACACAAGTTGAAGGAAGCAAACATTCCCAGCGAGGAGCATCATGAGGATGACTGGGAATGCAATTCACTCTCGTGTGGTGCTCCCTGGCCAGCCCTGCCCAGGAGACAGCATCATCCTGATAAGGTCCTCATTTGATCCTGAGCTTGAGATTTTATCTAAGGCTCCATTTCCCTTCAACTCTCTCAACAACTGGTTTCATTTTCATCCCTGTTGGCCCTTAGGCCAAATAATCTGCAATGTTTTCCATCCTTAGGATCACTTCATCTCCTTCTACCTCTAATTTCTCTCCTACACATCAGCACTTCTCAGACCCTTTTCATTTTCTTTCTTTCTCTTTACTCTTAGCTGCACCAAATACTCTCCTTTCTGTGGTAGGACTGGGAATTGAAAGCATCAGTGCTTTTGGGTGAGATCTGGATAAAAAAACAGTTTGTCACTTTCAAACAACTCTGCCTCGACCCTCGTTGGAAAAAGTTGCAGGGTTTCATAAAGCCAGATGAATAGACAGCAAAATATAAAAGGATTCAAAGGGTCAAATCCATAGTTCCAAGGGAATATAGAATAGATTCAAGTACTTCTCCTGGTTCCATGTGTCAGATCTGCTTGTGGTCTTTGAATTTCTCCAGAGCAGGCAGCCGGTAGCGATGCAGAATCCCAGGGTTTGTGAGCACTGAGCAGCACTGAGGTGGGAGCAGAGCACTCCCAGCCAGCTCCTCCCTCTTTCAGCAGGACAGCACAGGTTGTCCTTTTCTTCAAAGGACCTGTAGTGTTTGGCTGGGTGATGCTACAGCTCTGAACTGTGATATTTGGTTTTAAGGGATTACTTTATTATGGTTTTCTTTGGATTTTTAATATATTTTTAAAATTTTTAATTAATGACATAATTTTTAAGAGGCCAATGCTAATTTTTTTCCAGTTGTAAGCTATAAATAGTAAATCAGCAGTGTTTTTTGATTATGAAAAGCACATATTTATTCAGAGAATCACAGACTGGTTTGGGATGGAAGTGACCAAAAGGGTCATCTGGTACCAAACCTTCTGCAGTGGGAAGGGGTGCCACCAATACAAGTTCTTAAACCTAGGTTGTTTTTTTTTTTAATTATTTAGTTGGATTTTGTGGAGTTTTTTTAGGGGATTAAAAAAATAAGAGACTTGTAATTCACAAAGGCTGCAATCTAAGCAGTATCTATACAGTGATTTGTACAGAGAATTTCAACTTCCCACATTTGTAGTGAAGAGAAAATGTTGCATTTTTGTTGGTTGGTAGCTTAAGAAAATTGAAATGAGTCTATTAAAACACCTGTCATAAAACCAACATAAACTCCAGTGGGTGGTTTTTCAGCAGGGAGGCCCTGCTCAGGGATCAAAACCCTGCTGTGGGCACAAGACCCTTCCTGGAAGCAGTTCCCAGCCTCAGAGTGTGGGCACCAGCACACTCTGGGCACTCTGAAATTGCCTTAAGCTGCTGCTGCTCCCAAATTCTGTGGTTTTCCCTCCTGGTTCTACTTCAGTACAAGGTTTTGCAGGCAGGATCTGCCACCTGCCAGCCCGAGATAGGTTTGTCTGGAGAGACAGGAGTGTCTGAGGGGAAAGAGTTTTTGTTTCTTTTTTATTTATAATCCCTCTTGCTTTCAGCAAAATTCAATGAAACAGCAAATGAGCTGATGAAATTCTGGTTTTCTGTCCCACTGTGAATCCAAGGATGGTTCTCTTGCCCTAAACTAAAGTGGAGGAAATGTGAGCGTTTTTTAGTTAAAAACGTGTAATTGAGCTTAAACCTTGTGCAGCAGCAGATCCTTCAGCTGCTGGGGGAGTTTTTCTGCAAGAGACTGTGGTGTCTGTCAGAGTGTTTGGACTCTCCTGGGGAAGAGGATTGTCTGCTGTCAATTCACAGGGTCGTGGCTTCGTGGGGTGGCTTTACTTTTGTCTTGTTCTCAACGTCCACATCTCTTTTAATTGGCAATTAAATTAATTTTCCCCAAATCATTCCTGTTTGGCCAGTGATGGTAATTAGTGAGTGACCTCCCTGTCTTTATCTTTTCCATCTTTCTCCCCAGCTCTGCAGGGAGGGAGGGTGAGAGAGTGGCTGGGTGGGAGGCTGGGAGCAGCCCAAGGCCAGCCCTCCACTCTTGTTTTGGTAAATAGTGCCCCTCATCTCTTTTTGTGCCTAATCCTGTTGGAACACTTGAGACTTTTGCATTTCTTAATTTTTAATCTAACCCATCTCATCAGTATTCATCATAAAATGCAGCTGTAAATTCTGGAGCCAGCAGTGGTTCTTTTTCCCTGTGGTGTTCTACCTTGGGATTGAATCCCAGTGAAAGAAGGATCTCCACAAGGTCCTGTGGCAGCCCCGTGTTCATGTTGGTCTGTCTGCAGACAGATACAAAATCTGATGGAGAGGATTTCTGTGTGACTTCCCAGGAGTGTTGAGTGGCCACCCACTATGAGAATATTTGTGTGCTTTAGGACCACTTATAGAGATTACACAGTCAGGAGGAGTTTAGGGATTGTTTCTCTTCCTTTAAAAGCAATGACCCAGCACAAGAAATCTACAGTAAATTTAAACAATTATGCCAGGTGTTTCATTTTGTAGTAAAACTCCATTGTTGATTTTATGTAGCTGGTATCCCTGTCTGTAGTTTTTCTGGAAGTGTAATGCAGATTTTAAAGACCCAGTGGAAGTGAAATGTAAAATAAAAATAGTGAGAGCATACAGTAAGTGGAAAATCTGCAGCAGCAGTAACTCAAGGAGAGGGCAGGGAATACAAAACAGATTGTCTGCAGAAAAACCTTTCACATGTAAATATAATGTTCAGAGATGTCAAAACCTGAACAGTTCATTTAGCAATTGCAAGTTTGTGGTGAAGATCTCTTACTCATATAGTTAAATCACTTCTATTTTATCCAGTATTTTGTGCAAAATAACTCAGAGAAGAAATTTGAGACAAAGTCTCAAAGCTTTGTGCTTTTAGGAACATTATTCCTCTTTATGGCAGCCTTCCTAAATATTTTAAACTTTCCATGTGAAGTGAAACAGCGTTATTGACAGCTATTGTTCAATTAAAAGTTCTCACAATCCTTAGGTAGAGTGCAGCTCATGAACTGTGTGACAATTCTGGCAGCAAGAAATGTTACAGTTCAGTTTTTCTGTTTCATAAAACTTTTGCAGTAGCCTGGGGCTGAATATTCTGTAAACAATCAGTGTTGAGCTGAAAGATGTACTGAATATCTGAAAGCACTTTGCCACACAAGAGCCTTTGGAGATCCTGGGCTGTGATGAGGAGCACAAGGTCTCTGTTGGCACTGCTCAGTTTGATTGATCACAAAAAATCATGTCCAAGGTGTTTTGTTTATCTGCTACCCAGTTACACTGGTCAAAGCCTCTTCATCTTCCTGAAAGTACATTTTCGTAGATTTGTTTATGAGGAAGAGTCAGAAAAATATAAAATTTCTTTGAAATCTTTTTTTCCCTTAGACTGAGAGACATTTCTTCCAACTCTGTAGATAAGCTAATCACAAAGATATCTGAACCTTGCATTCCAAAGTGGATACTTATAGTATATTTTTCCTTTTTTTCCTTTTTTTTCCTCTCTTCCAGTGAAATTTGATGACTGCAAGGGGAACAACAAATTGAACTTTGAAGTTTCTAACCCAGACTTTACAGTGGAACTCGATGGGAACTTGGTTGCACTCAGGAACGTGTCAGAAGCTGGCAGGGCCTTGTTCGTCCACGCGCGGTCGGAGCACGCCGAGGACATGGCAGAAATCTTTATTCTGGAAGCCAACGAGAAACGTGGAGCATTAAAGGTAAGATAAACACCAAAGATTTGAAAAATAAGTGTGGAGGAGATGCTGCTGCTAAATATTTACATGTGTCACCTAGGATTGTAGGCAATTTTAATCTGTTAGCAGAGATCAAAATCAGTCTTCAGTGCAGATATTGCTGTAACGTTTTAGCACTTGGTTTAATTTGTGATGCAGATTTCCCGGGTTTTGGAAGATGTATTGCACCTTCAGGTGTGGATGCTAAACATTCATAAAGACTTTATTCAAATGAAAAAGCCCAAGTATTCAAATTAGCTGCTTCTTCCAGTGTATGTTATGCCAGGTAATCACAGTTTGGCCACAGCTAAAAATGGAAAATCATAGTTTAAATGTGTAATTTAGAATTTACAGAACCTTTATGTTTCACTCCAAGTCTAAGTATGTGGGAGTGAATTTTGTGAAATTTAAATTTTCATATTGGTCTGCTTATCTGGCATTGTTGTGTGGTAAACAGCTTAAACATCTGCACACAAACTACAGCACACATTTACACTCTGTCTCCCTGCCCTGGTGATCTTTGTTCTGCTCTGTCCACTGAATGTTTTGTCTTTTCTTTTCTCCTCCTGAATTTCAGTGTAGAACAAACCTCATTCTTTGGGGGATAAAGCACTTCACAAATTGATTGAATTGTTTACTTCACACCCCTGCAAGTAACAAAAGGAGATGTGAGATAGCCTTCACTTCTGTGTCCTGGCATTTAGGAGAGAGGCAGGCAAGACAGTGGCTTACTAGACAATTAAACCTGGTACCTTTACAGACCTATAATTTCACAGAAATATAAAGAAACCTTGATAAAAATGACTGATCTAGTGTCTTGATTTGGTATTTAGGCACTCAATTGTCAGCATTCTCATTATATTCCCAACAATATATTAGTATAACTTAAGTCTTCCATTATAAAAACAAATTATCTCGAGGAGAAAGGTTGAACAAACTTCTGAAAGTGTGGCTGGGGAAAGGTTTTGCTCTGCACTTTTGGCAGCACACGATGTGAATATGGATTGCCAGCAGAAGAGAAAGAACCAGAATGTGTAACTGCAGAAGGATGATCAGAACACCAAAATAGAATTTAATTTTATTTAAATATGCTGTTTCTTCACAAAATTAAATTTTAACACAGTCATACTTGAGGGAGTCTCTTACGTGGAGGAGCTGTGAGTTTAGGACCTCAGACAGCCAAATTCAGAGTAGGAAAGCTACACTTGCAGGAGCAAGATGGGCACTTGGCTATCCTGTGCCTCTGACTAGCAAGTCTTGCTCCTTCTGGTGCATTCCCAAGAATGTTCAAATGGTTTTATCTTGAAATCTTAGGAGCAGTTTCAATATGGGCATCATCATTCTCTGGTTAGAAGTTCCCAAAACCACAGAGGAGTTTGAGACTTCTCTGACAGGAGGTCTAGAACTGAACTTCCAGGCATTGGTTTATGTGTGAAGATCTGACTCTCTGAGAATCATATTCTGATGTTTTATTCTGGTTTTCACAGAGCACTTCAATATCTGTGAGAGGAGATATTCTATGGAAGCTACTATGGAAGGGAACTCTTGTCAGATATTTGATGGAAGTTACAGTCCAGGGGAGATCTTGTCACAGGAGTAGGAGTTGCAGGATGTGTATTTGCACAGACTGTGACAAGCTCTGGGGGTGACCTTTTCTCTTTAGGTCCTGTTTGAGTTCTGGGGAGTCTCCCCTCAGAATGTTCCAGCAATGTTAATTGATGCCTTGTGTTGAAATCTCTCTCCAGACTACATTTGGGCTGATTTGGCCCCACTCCTGGATTCTGTTCCAACCACTTTGTGTTTCTTCAGAGAGAGAAAAACAGTCTAAATCAGGCATATTCTGCCACTTGCCAGCCTTTCCTCACAGGTGACAATGTCACAACATCATCTCAACCTGCATTCATCACCTCTGTGTGGATTTTGATATTCAGCCCATAACCAGATAATCACCCATTTAATGGGGATTTAGTGTCTGCAATGCCCTTGTGAGTTACCAGATGCCTTAATATGACCTGAGAAATCCATCTAGTGAGGATCACTCCCTGTTCAAGGGAATATAAAATCTCCAGGGCTGGCTGTCCTGCTCTGGCCTCACCCAGCCCTCTGTAGCTGTTAAACCGGTATTTCTTACCAACCTTTTCATCTATTTGCCTCTTTTAAACACCACACAGACAGTGTTGTCTTTCTGTTTGTCATACTTGTGAAGGATATAAAGACTATAGCGTCCTATCTAAAGTGATTTCATGATAAATTTGAACTTAATCCTGTACTTTTGCAGTCGAAATGTGTCAGCACGGAAACAGCAGAGCTGCTCCATCTGTTTATGCAAGGAGCCTTGGCTAAGAAATGCTCGGATGGAACCTTAGTAATTCAGCATAATTCTGTGGGGTTAAGACGAGCACATGCTGGAGCAGTGCTTAGCATTCAGTACTTAGAGAACAGTACCTTGTCTAATTAGGGGATAAGTAGTTCTTAAGTATTTCCCCACCGCCAGCAACTGCCATTTCTTTTCTGAAAGCATGTAACCTACATCTGCGAAATCCCATTGTTAATGTTGCTAATTGCAGATTCCCAACGTGTTTGGGAATGGCTCTCAACAATGATCTCTGATGTGCTGACTGGCAGCCTGAGCTTAGGAACGGAGTGTCGTTCCTAAAACTTTCTGATTGCTACCAACCCCACTTTGGATGAATATGGAAATTATTTAGAGGTGCAGTCTGGAGCAGAAAAAGCTTTTGGCGTTCTGCTGGCGATGGGGTGCAGCTCTTTCCTGCTAAAGATGGGGGATGATTCCAGCTGGCCTCACCGATCTGTCCTATGTGATTAACTAAATTAACTTCATGGACAGAGTATAATCAGTGGCTGTTGGAATATCACTTACTATTTAACTGTTATTTGCATCTGAAGGGCCTGTTTTCCTCCTCTTCTGCCAGAGGCATAATGGATCTGCAGAGCCTGCAGCTTTCCATCCAGGGCTAGCCGTGGCTGCAATATGGGCAGGAGGTGGTTCCTCCATCCCGAGCCAGCTTGGCCAAGGCTCTGTGGTCGCTCCTGCAGGGGCTGCTGGCACAGGAACTGGCACTGCACTGCTGCTTTTCCCGATGTCTGCATGCTTGACAGGCCCTAAACCCTGCCAGTGTCTACCTGCAGATATGCATACATGCAGAAATCTGTCCATCAGATCCCACATCACATTCCACATCACAGTCCACATCAGATTCCAGCTGGAACTGTTTTCTGCAGCCTGCTGGAGGTGCCCCTCCCTCCTGTGATTTTGGATAGATGTAGTAGTCTCTGTCTCTTGACAGAGGGGAGTGTTCCCAAACATTTTCTGTAGTTTCTGAGAGGCCTTTGAGTGTCAGTGCACAGAAGGGTTTCCAGGAGCCTGTGGGAGGTGTAAGACCACTCTTTAATGGTTATGTGCATGGGCACACCTGATGCAATCAGTGCTCAGTGAAAAAAGGAGTTCCACATGCATTGCCTATGGAGCTGTGCTGTGGGCAATGAACATTCCCCATGGAGCAGAGTTGGGATGTGCCCAGCTCTGCCCTGCGTTTGCTTGATGCCCACTCACAGAGTCAGGACTGGAGTGCTTGGGGATATGCCAAAAAAGAGACCTGGAAATGTTTTGATTCACCCAGGATATCCCAAATGAACTTTGGGTTCATTGTGAATAATTCAGAGAATTGCTAAGCCTCCAATCCCTAATGGAAAAATAAATCACTCACACGCCCTAGCTGGGGAGAAACTGGTCCAGCCAATGACTGGCAGCATCCTCTTTTTCTTTTAACTTGTGTCTTGTCCAGTGCCTGATCCCTGCTTTGTTTTATGGAGAAAGTAGGACAACTGAAAGTTGGAAATTTCATCTCATCTGAACATTTGTGTGGACATGAGTGGATTTATGTATTTATTGAAAGAGTTGGGTTTTGTGGGAGACAGAAAGCAGAGCCAGGCTTTTGTAGAGCCTCATAATAAATGATGAGTTGCAAAAGGGGGCAAGTTGGGACTTGAACTATGTCCTCCAAGGCTAAATAAAATGGTGTCTGCTAGTCCTGCCCCCCTCTGAAATCTAACACTGGTTTTAATGAACATACCCTCAGTACACTGGGAGCTAAAAGGAAACCTTGGGAAACAATCTGTCTCTGCCTCTTTCTGTGTGCTGGCAGCCTTGTTTTATTTTTTTATTTTTTTTTCCCCAGAGCAAAGGGAGTTATTTAGAACTTTTATTTGTTACACCATTACAGACACAGGGTGAGGGGTGGAGGGGGAGTGAGATATCAAGAGTCTGGCACCAAAGCAGATAAGAGGGCAGGCAGATATTCAGAAATTCCAGGCTGGTAGTAACTTCACTGTATGGTGCTCAGCAGTCTTCCATACAGAGGGATGAAATGATTAAATAGAAACTGTCAAACCCTCAGGACACATTTCAGGCACTAGATAGAAAAGGAACAGGAGAAAGAAAAGAAGAGATAAGAGTGAGGAGCACACCCTGAGACAGCATGCTGGAGACAAAGTTTAAAGCCATCTCCAGCAGCAGCTCAGACTGAAGGAAATGAAGTTGCCCCAGTCCTGCTACTTTGTCCAGTGCACTTTGTAGCAGCCAGGGGCTGGGCAGAAAGCAGCTGCTTTTTTTTCCCTTTGTCAAACCACTGCTTTTCCCAGCACCAGCACTTGGCTGTGTTCCTTCCAGCAGTGACAGCAGCCTCAGCAGCCTGGCTGAAAACTTCCTTGCAGCCCCAAATTCTCATTCCTGCTCAGTCTCTGCTTGTGTGATACCTTTTGTGCAAGTTGCTTTCTGCCTATGCATGTTTCCTAAAGTATCAAACAAAAATAATGAAACTAAGCTCCTAGGATTTAAACCTTAGCATTTCTTGTTTGTGTCTTGCTCTCTGCTTATCCCCACAGGATAGGGATTGCAAATATTATGGATATGAGGTAAAAAGGGCCTAGAGCCTTAAATCCTACATGTATGGCTTTCTGCCTTAGAACAGATGATAACGGATCAATAATCTTATTATGAATCAGGATTCTCTCACAGCAGAAAATATTCAGGCTAGGAAGTGTGAATAGTTGAGTTTAGTGATCTGGCAATTCAATAAGTTATTTGGAAAATAAGATCAAGAATCAGCCTCTCTGATATAGCAGGCAATGGTTCCCATTAACGTATATTAGCATTTTTCTGTTTTAAATAGAATTCCAAAGAGGCTGAAAATGCCTGTGCAGAGGGATGGAGATGGACTCTCATATGAGATATTGACAAACAGGCTCCAAGAGTTCCATGTTATTAGATTTGCATATAGCACTTGCTGCAGAAATGGATGCACAGCATAAATAAAATACCATGTTTTGCATCTAATTGTAAGGCACAAAATAGAGTAAGTCACAGGGGGTGCATCAATATCTATGATCCGTTTGAGTTATTATACTGATCAAAACTGTGTATAGAATACCATTTCCAGAAAAGCTGGGGACATCCCTTGCCTTCAGATATGAAAGTGTTCTTCAGGCGTATAAAGAAGGATTTTCTTAAAGATCAAACAACAAAAAAAAAAGTCAAATTCTCACTTTTGTATTCAGTTTGGCAGAAAGTTTAACATATTAACATTCTCCCAGCTATTAAGTTATTAAGTTGTTATCACTCCTGTTACTTTTGTTATCGCACTGCAAACACATATTGACTTGGAATTCATGCACAAAAAGCTGAGGTAAAAGTGATTTTTGAACTTAATACCTGTGTATCGGTGGCATTTTCATAAATGACTTTTCCCTGCTATAATCACCATAGAATAGATGTTTTTCTTTTAAAGTCTGCAATGCTACATTTAGGATTTCACAGAATCCATCTCAATTAATGTCAATGAAAGCAAGAGTTTGTTCTCATCAATGGGTCATTCTGTGGTGTCATTTAGCTGCCTTTTTAACTATATTTTTATAAAAATCTTCTGTGCACACCACTCGCTGTCACAAAGAGCTTCTTTTATATCAGAAATCTTAACCACTCTTTTCCATAGAAATTCCAGTCAGCTATTTCCCCTTTTTCTCCCTCAGCCCCATCCAGAGCCTGCTGAAATCAGCAGATCCCAGTGGGCTGCAGCCCCAGCCCTGGGAGCAGGAGCTGTGCCTGGCAGTGCTGTGTGGCCGTGGTTCCTGTGCCCCTTTGCTGGGCAGTTTTTGGGGTCCCTGTGTCCCACACGGAGCAGCTCTGATTTGCCAAGGACACCCAGAGTCCCCCTGAGCTCAGCTCTGCAGCCTCCCCTCACCTCCAGTGCCAGGCTCGTGCTGCCCAAGGCCTGCACTGAATTCACCCTTGCCCAGCACCAAGGAAATGCAGGTTTCATATACACTGGCTTTGGAGTTTGCTCTGACAAAGACCCATTTATCTGAGAATTATTATGGTGCCAAGAGATGTGGCAGTTGCCATAGCAACAATTACATATTGTGTTGAATACCAGAGTAAATGCTATAAAGAACAGGAGCCACTGGTGGTTTTCATTAATTTAATGTTCCTTTTTTGGACAAAGTGTGACTCGTAAGTTTATTCACTGTGTGTGTAAGTGCTTAGATCAAATGTGTGGGCTTGCTTTCCTCCTATTTCCCTCAGTGTGCAACTTCAGCATGTAAATGAGAAGTACTTGGTTATTTAAGGAGAGAAAAATGGTCTTATAGACTGGAAACATGAATAATTGCCTGTGAAACAAGAAGGTGTTAACTTCCGTGAGTGTTCAGTGCCTTTCTCTGTGAGGAATCCACATTCAGATTCCATGTGAGCCAGGGATGTATTTATCCAGGAAAAAGGACTTTGTGCTCCTCAGTAGCAAGCAGAGCTAAGACAAGTATTGAATACATTTAGCAGTGATTCAGAGGTGAAATTAGATTATTTTGGAGACAAACACAGACCTCGTTAACGTTTCAAATTATTTACAGACTAATGTGAAACGACGGGCAAAATTCTTTGTAATGAATGCATTTTATTAAAACCAGCTACAAAGAGAGTTCCTTTCAGCCCTGAGCTGCACTTAGGCTGCTCAGTTGGTTCTTTCTGCTGCAGCAGGTACCATTTCACTGTGGCTTGATGTGGTGGAAACTTCAGGGTTTTTTTGTAGAAGCTCAGAACCAGATGCAGTTCTAGAATGCACCAGTTTTGCTCCATTTTCTTTTAAAACACACCGAGGTCTTATCCTCCATCCATAAAACCTAATGGCAAAGCTTCCACAAATCTCAGTGAGAGCAGTTACTCAAGGATTGCTGAAGTCTTGTATTTGAACTAAAATTTATCCTGGCACATAGTGCCAAGAAAATACCTATTTACCGCTTGTGACTAAAACATTTTATGATAGTTTGAAGGGTAGATAAATTGTGTGAAGATATTTTTAATTTAATTAGCTTCTCTTTATGATCTATTACATTTACTGTCCTTTATCCATAAAAAGACAAAATCCACTACATTTTGTGGATGAGCAATAAACCATCATGCATTGCCACATAATTTTTTTTCGAGTATTTATTGTTTTGAGTCCAGCCTGGAAGTATCCTGGAACAGACCAAACTGTGCCAATCCTATGCCTTAATCTTCTGGGATTGATGGAGTTCTGTGGAATCTCATGCCAGAGGTGTGGGAAACATCTAAAGAAACCCTTTGTGAATGGTTTAAATTTAAAATTCATGTACTAAATGAGGATATAAGTAAGAAAGCAAGAGGCTAAGCATGATTTAGTAGAACATTAGGTGAGATCATAAAGGATAAGTAGATGTCTCTTAGGATATGTAATATCTTTCATTTATAAAGTGGCTTTCATCCTGTAAGATCCTCAAAGTGCAACTCTAAAGTACACGGGGACAGAATGTGTGTGTGCCTGTCTTAATACAAACATCTCTAAAAAGAGGCATTTGCATAGATATCTTTATTTTTGATACTTATTTCATAATACTTTTCCACATCAGGATAGGAACAGAGTCTTAAAAGAGGGATTAGGGAAAAGGAGTTGGCGATTCTGCTGCGATATTAGAATTGCTGTGACAGCCTAATGTCCTCAAATCCATTCTGAAAAAGAGATGTTACAGAGACCAGAAGAAGATGTGAGGCTTAAGCTACAGAAGAAAAATTGTCCATTTATTCCATGGTTGTTCTCTCATCTGGCACCAGGAATGATGCAGTGGGTGCACCACAACTACCCCAGATCCACCTGAGAGCTCTCAGATTTATTAAGGAACAGAGACAATTCCAAGAGGAAATCAAACTAAGTTGTGCCCAAAATAAAACTCAAGGTTCTATCTTTTTGTGTCAGAGATACAAAATATTGCTGGTGTTTTCCCACTGCTGGCTTCTCCCTCAGCTTCCAGAAGCAGCCTGGATAGGAGCCATGATAGGAGAAATTATTCACATAAAAAGGTGATTCCCTGAGCAGGAGTTCAGTAATTTCTCTCCATTGGACACATCAATAATGATCCCTAATGATTGCCCCAATGTTTCCATGCTGATTTTCACAATCCTAAAGGAATATTTATTCTGGTTATTGCAGTAACACCTATCTCAGCATACATCTTAAGCATTTAATGGAGCATCACAGGATAAAAATCTACATTTGTCCTCCCTCAAGAACTGATTCTGCCATTGCAAGGACAGATGGCTCCTTTTGGACCTAAAATTCCTTATTTGTTGATCATTACAATTTCAATGCTTTTATGGTTATTTCTTTGCATCTTATTTTGCAGCTAGGCTTTTTGAAGTACCTAGAATAACTTGGCAATTTGAAGAATGACAGAGTTAAAGCTTAGAGTAATTTCGTGTCTTCATAATAAACAGCTCTGCTAATGCTCACAGTCACCTTGGAGTTATTAATCATCCATCCCCTCACTTATTTCACCACCAAATCAAACTGAATAACCTTTGCATTAAGCAGTTGATCTATCTGAGAAAAAAATAGTTTTGCTGCTTGGTTTATACAGTTTCTCACTGAGAGGGCACCTGAGGTTGTGATTGCACAGGGAGAAAGTGCAGATGCTTAACTCCATGTAAAGTGTCTCTAATGGTACCTGTGGTACTGCAGGGCTGCTGAATATTGGATGTGGCCACGTGATGTCAAGGCAGTGTGGAGGAACTGGTTTGGTTTGGTTTGGTTTGTGGATGAACTGGTTTGGTTTTGTTTGGTTTGTGGATGAACTGGTTTGGTTTGGTTGGTTTGTGGATAAACTGCTTTGGTTTGGTTTGGTTTGTGGATGAACTGGTTTGGTTTGGTTTGGTTTGTGGATGAACTGGTTTGGTTTGGTTGATTTGCGGATGAACTGCTTTGGTTTGGTTTGGTTTACCTCAAAAAGGGCCATGAGCGTGACATGACCTGGGTATTTATAACTGGAACCTTGGAGTCTTATTTTTGTGTGAACTTCAGATTAGACATATCTTCTGTGAATATAAAGGTATAAATGATCAGATTTTATGAGGCTTTAAGGACTCTGCTAATAAAGAACATCACAGACTTCAGCATTTTTATACTTTCCTGATAGACAAAATATTTTCAGAAGTACTGGAACAAGTAGGCAAAATATATCCACCAGATGAAGATTTACACAGTTTGCAGACTTACTGATAATAATCTATGAGCTATTAAAAACATAAAAATCCAGTTTATCTTTCTTTAATTCTTCTAGAACCCATCTGATGCTGTGTGTTAAATTACTGAGTGTTTGCTGGACTTTTTTTTACAGTATTGAACACTGTTGCACTATATAAAGATTTATCTTCTAATTAGAAGGGAGAAGGTGATAGTACAAGTTGTTTTTTTTTTTTAAATATGGAGAAGACAAAAACAAACTTTCATTCTCAGATACTGGCACAGAAATTTTCTGTACAGGAGTTTCAAGGATGTGATCCCATGAACTACTGGACTGTGCTGGCAGATGATGAAGGCTTTATTCCTGCACTGATAATCAGGGTGCATTGGTATTACCTGAATTTTTAACCAGCCCAAAGAGAATACCAGCAAGACATCAGTTTGTGTTTGCACTACTAATATAGCTTAAAAGGCTGTCTCAAAATGCAGAGGGCTCCTTCAAGCCCAGCATTGTGGTGGTAAGGCAGCACATCACCCCTCTGGAGCAGGGAACTCGAGTGCTCTCCAGAGCCAGATCATTTTGATTTGGATATTGTTTAACTCACACACAAAAAAACCAATAAATTCAAAATTCCTGATTGGCTGACAAATCCTTTGCACTGCAGTTTCTTCACTGCACAGAGAGAATATTGTCATCCTTGTGATTCTTTCTTTTTCCCTGAAGATGAAATAAAAAGTCAACTACTTCTGCTGGATGAGAGACTCACGACTGTTGAAAGACTGTGCCAGTAACAAAACCCCTGGTGAGAGGGCCCAGGTTACTCAGGAATGTGCTCCAGCCTGGCAGCATCTGCATCAAGAATATTCACACTAAATCTGTTCTTGCTGCAAACTCTCAACTCATGCTGTGGACTAAGATGATTCTTACAGTAATATTCTGTGTTTGCTCTGGCATGCACTAATCCTGCCAGTCCTTTGCAGCAGAATGGCCTGCTAGAAATAAAAATTTAGATGGAATTCCTGGTTTAGGAGATGGGGATTTCATGGCTTGTTTTGGTACCACCTCAGTCAGCAGTTGTCAATCATGGACTAATTCAATTCTGTCATTGATGATATCAAAGCCTGGACCTCCAAAATTGGAACTGCTCACAGGTATTTTATCTCCAGCTATGTCTGTGGAAACATTACTGATATATGAGTGTGGAATATCTTGCAGGAGAGACTTTAACACACGTTCTGTTCAGTGCTAACATTAGAGTTTTGTGTTGAGCAACACAATAGAGAGGTAGGAAGGTGTATGTGTATAGGTTGGGACAAAAAAGAGGAATAATGTGTGACAATTTTTCAACAATGTCATATTCCTGCATGACTTAAACCTTAAAATTGAGACAGTTGGCTGCTCTATGCACTCTGTTTCAATAACAAATGTAATTTGGTACTAAAAGATTTTTATTTGTTTGTCCCTTTTGGTTTTCAGTGGAGGTGAAGTGTTTCAGCAACAGGTCAAGGGCAAAACTGGCAGCTCTTCTGTGGATTGTTCACACTCTGTGTCCTTGTCCCTCACGTGGCTGTGCAGGGCAGCTTAAGGACCTTTCTGACTTTATTTGCAGACAACAACATTTTCTCTGTGCTGCTGTATTGTGCTGTCCTTACGTGGGTTTCTCTCTGTCCCTCCACTTCCAGTGACCATCCTTTTGAAACTGGTTTGGTCATTAAAGCCAGGATTGACCCCCAAAACTGACCCTCAAATCCAGAATCCAGGCAGACGTAAGGGGAGGGAATGTTAAAACTTCAGCTTAAAGATTAAAAGCCAAAGCTGAGGAAGCTCTGGCTCCGAGTTTGGCTCTGATCTACAACACTCAAACTCATCACTGACAAAGCTACACCAGTGTGTGAGCAAGGCTTGGAGCTTTAACTTACAGGGTTGATTTTAGGCCTGATTATTCAGAAAACCGTGTAATTAATCTGTCATAGGAAAACACAGCAAGCAGTGCACCAAATGCAATCCCCATTAAGTCAACAGGAGTCATTCCACCTACTTTAATGAGCTTTGAATCCTCTCATAAATCTGCTGTGAGGAGTGTCCAAATCAAAATTTATCTGGGGGTGACCTTGATGTTAATTGTTAGTGCTTCCATGTTGTTTAATTGCCAGGAAAACTGAATGCATTAGTGGGACTATCATATGGAATGGTCCTTCCTATTGGACACTATTAGCACCAAGTTGATATATGTAATATTAATTGTGCATAATGTTAGTGGGTAGTCACAGTCTGCCAGTTATATTTTGTGTCTGTGAAACAGGAAAAAAAACCCTCTTCAGTTATTTTTAATGTCGCTTCTGCCTTCAGCTGAATCCCTGCAAAATTAATGTTTTTTTGATCAAGCGGCTCTTCAGAGGATCTCAGAAGTTTCACGTTTATTCAGTGGCTTTTAATCCCAGATTTTGTGTACTGACTGTAATTACTTTAAAATTATATCTCAAATTTGTAAATAACATAAAGGAGATTCTGTTCAGTGCTATGATGTTTATTAAATTTAACATCTGCCAGAAAAGTTCAATCGTCTGGATCCCAAATGGAAATGTTTCCTTCTTTAACATGTCATATTTAATTCAATTAGAGGAAAAACATAGGGAATATATTAGAAGTACAAAAGGGAAAGGGTTCCTTTAATTTTTGTCTACAGAAAAGTAGATGGTTTACTTGAGGGACATAATTACTGTAGCTTCTAGTGGTATAAAAATATGGGAGAGTTAGAGGACTGGGGGGGAGAAATTATTGGTTTTGTTTAATGGCTTTCTGAATTCCTTGTCAGTGCTGGTAATTATTGTGTCTTTTCTTTTTGTTGGCACTCAATACATTAGACTGCACTTAGGATCATTTTATTAATGGAAAATATGTTTCTGAACAATTGCGAATTAGATAAGTGGCTTGATTAAAACTCATTCTTTAAAACTATAAAATGAGAAAATAACATGAATTAACCTCAAGTCTAGACAGTGGGATGATAAGACTCTGGTTTGCAGTGTGAGGCTGTGTGTTTAGGAGAATGAAGGAAGAGAAAAACCTCCTGCCCTGGCATTTCTCCTTCACTGTCCTGCAGTATGTGGGAGCACTGGGAAAGAGTGTGGCTTTAGGGAACACACACAGGAGATACAGCAAAGTGCTCCCAGAAAAAAAAACAAGTTGGACAAAAGGAAGAAGTGCTACTTTTTGCAATCTTCACTTTGGTCCTCTCTGCATGCAATCCCTGCAGAGGATGGAGTCACTCAGTGAGCACGTTGAAGGTGAGGGGTTGGGGTGCAGGCTGACAGGGATTTACCTTTGCTGCTGGACACTCAGCAGTTCAGAGATTCAGGTGGTTACCCTGGAGGGTTTAACTTCATTCCAGCTCAGCTCCAGGGGCATCTTGGGGCTCTGGATGTGCCCTGCAGCTCTCCAGGTGGAGCTGCCTGACTGGCTTCTCCCTAGGAAGGTCAGAAGAAATTCAACTCATACCAGGATGTCCAAGCAGGTCTTTGCCTTTACCTTGTGCTCATCCAACAAATTTCCTCTGATCTTTGGCACCTCATTAGCATCTGTCAACGGTTTTAGAGAAATTTTTTCCTCTTTAGAAATGCAAATGACCCGGTACTTAAGGAAGACAATGGCTGAGCCCTGCAGCCATGTGGGTGCGGCACCTCCCTGTCTGGGGGTTCCTCAGGAGGGACAGAGACCCCGCGGGGGGTGGAGCTGGTGGGNTTTACCTCATATAAATACTTAGTAAAGATCTGTTATTCCTATTTCCCTATCTTTTGCCTGAGAGCCCCTTGATTTCAAAATATTATTAATTCGGAGGGAAGGGGGGTTCACATTTCTCATTCCAAGGGAGGCTCCCGCCTTTCTTGGGAAATACCTGTCCAAACCGGGACAGCATCATTATTATCTAGTCCAAGGAGACTAATTTGAAATGTTCTGATAACAGATTTCTATGTGTGAAGTGTATTTTTCAAAAGTATCAGTGGGCTTGTGATGGAATGCTTGGAATGCTGAGTTCTGTGGGACTCGTTTAGGCAGATGTCTCTCTCTAGATATCTGTGAACGTGCTGCACAGAGCTTGTCTCAACTAACAAGCATGAATTATATATACATTCTTAAATGCTTTCATTTATCAAGCTTGATGTTGTTTTAAAAAATGTTTTTAAAAAATCTGAAAGTATTCAAACAAAAAGTTTGGAAGATTTTTCTTTTAACTTTCCACATGCTGTAACTTTTACCGGTGGGCAACAACTACTTTAATTCACTGTAGTAATTGTCTTATAAAAATGCCATACTAAGCATGTTTTTCCACCAGAAATTTTCATTTTGATTCTCAATATTTCATATCTGACACCGTGCTAAACGAGAACTTGGCTTAACAGTTGATATTGATTTGCATGTCATTTTTTCATTTCACTTTCCTATTCAAAAGGAATCAGTGCTGACAAGTTAATGAACTCCAGCTACAAATACAGAGATAAGCCACAGGATAGGTTTAGTACCTGCCTTGTTCTAATTACCAAAGGTTTTCTTTAGGTGGCTGTTTCATGTTCACTACAGGGAAACTGGAATAAAGTGACTGTCAACAAAACAGACACCTGGAAAAGTGACATAATACAGGGCTATTTATAGAATCTTTAAGCAAATCCCCATCAATTTATCCAGTATTTTTAAGTCTTTAATATTTACAGGTGGGATACAAATAAAATGAAGGTACACTGCATCCTAGGGCTCTACAGTGAATAAAGATTCATAAAACTATGCTACATTATGTCATCTATTTTTAAATTAACTTCTTGTATAAATTAATTGCTTTGGACAGTGATTAGAGATCAGGACTGTAGAATCAGCTCTCAGAACAATTTTTTCCCTGAACTTGTTTGTATATCTTTTGCTCCTGATGTACTTTCAGTTAACAGAGCTGGTATCTAAGAAGTTATTCCAAGTTCTGTTTTGGTGTTTTTTACAAGGCTAAGTTGGTGAATCTGATTTAATTAATATTTTGGCTGCTATGTCCTGCTGCTGAGAGATATGAGCTGGTCAAATCTCGTTTGGAAATAAAATCTGATTTTGTAGCCTTAAGGGTAGATTTTTGTCCATACAACTTGAAGCTGCTTCCAGAAGTACCATAAAATGGCAAAATTGAGTTTTATATTGAAAGCAACCTGTAGTGTGAACAACTCTGAGGTACTTTTGGTGCTTTGGAGGAGGAGCAGACTGTGGTACTGCTCTGTGGTGTAAATTTACTAGAAGGGATTCTCCACCACCTGGGAATTTTCTATCAGACACTTCCTGAGCTGCCAGCAGTGACAGAGATAATTAATCTGAACAGGGAATTTGGCTGCTGAAGTCACTTGTGGACTTTTGGAATTAAAGGCTCTCTAAATGTTTGCGTGTCTAACAAGCCCATGCAGAAATGAAGTGATGGAAGAGAGAGAAGCTGTGGATATTCCCTGGCTTGGGCAGCAAATGTCTGTGGTGACCATAAAAGGCAGGGAACAGGACGTTTCATGCTCTGCACCGTGGGTTCTCTTCAGAAGGACAGGGTGGAGAAGGCCGTGGCATCCTGCCCTGGATTCCAGCTGCACGCCCTGCCCAGCGTTGCTCTGGCAATGGGAATAAACTCTTTCCTCTGGAGAACACACTGATGGTATTTGGCCAACCATGGCAGTGGCATAAACACAAGTTTAAAACTATTTACAGAGCTGTGCCTGCACAGTTTGAGACATCAGTTCTGTCTTGCTGTGGTGCTGATGGTCACAAAATATCCTAAATTGGAAAGAAGCCACTGGGATCATCAGAGTCAGGCTCCTGGCCCTGCACAGGATACCCCAACAGTCCTACCCTGTGCCTGGCAGACCCGGTCCAGGTCATGGTCTAGGTCTGGATCATGGTCTGGACCAGGTCTGGGATGGCTCCAGGTTTGGGTTGAGTCCGGGTCATGTTTCATACTGGTCTGGGTCCAGATCTGGGTCCGGAGGAGTTCCAGGTCCGGGTCTGGGTCATGGTCTGGGTCTGGATGGGGTCTGTTTCCAGGTCATGGTCCAGACCTGGGTCAGGTCCCGTTCTAGGTCTGGGTCCAGGTTTGGTCTGGATCGGATCCAGGTCCAGGTCTGGGTCTGAATGCAGACTGGGTCCAGGTTTGGGTCTGGGTCTGGGTCTGAGTCTGGACTGGGTCTGGGTCTGGGTCTGGGTCTGGGTCTGGGTCTGGGTCATGGTCCAGGTCATGGTCCAGGTCCTGGTCTGGCTCCTGTCCCTGCACAGGACACCCAGCAATCCCAGGCCGTGCCTGGCAGCGCTGTCCCAGCGCTCTCCAGCTCTGAACGCGATGCTGATGGGCAAAGACACCGAGCAGGGGTTTCCTGGCTGCAGAGGGCTCTGAGTTTTCTGGAGGAGGGAAATTAATGTGCAGCAGAAAATGTTCCTTTTCCTCCTAGACCCCAAAGAGAGCTCAAAACTCAGCTAAGGAGAACCAGCAGCAATAATGTTGGTTATTAAAGATACCAGGATGAGAATTTGAAATGGGTGTTTTTCAGATCTTTCCCCCAAATTATTATTCAGCTCTTGCAGCTGGATATGCATGGGGATAAGTCTGATGAGGGATTCAGTTCTTTGTCATTTTAGTATCATTCATGTTTTCCTAACAGGAGAGAAATGTGAAATAACAAAAAGATTGTTCTTTATTTCAAGATTAAAGTTTCAAAAGCTTAAGATTTGAACTTTACTTAAATCTTTTGAATAGGCTTGAAAAGCTATTATGCAATCATATCTTTCATTTCAGCTACAATTGGAAACAATACTATCAACATAGCATAAAAATATTGTTTTTATCTTGTTTCTATTTGTATTGCAAGGGTAAATACCTCATAGGACTTCCAACCTAAATTTGCAGGCTCAAGATATTTGTGATTATTCAGGATAAGCTTCAGACAAGCCTACAAAATCCCAGAGATTTGTGTGGTGCAAATGCAGATCTCCTCATTGAAGTGTAGCCATGCCTGACATGAGCAGAGAGTTCATTGAAAGTCTTTGTTGTTTCTAAAGGTAATGCGAGTTTCAGTGTATATCTTGCATTTTTTTTAGCAAGTTTAAATATCACCTCAAGGAGGTGGAGAAAGATGGACAGAGAGCTGTCAGAATTAAAAATGAATGACAGGAAGGAATCTTGTTTGTACAAATTTTCTAGGAGAGAAGCTGGGAAGACAGGCAGGGAACAGAGAAGAGGAAAAGTGTAGGATCATAATGAGATAAAAAATTCTGGTAGACAGAAGGGGTCATGAAGAGCCCTAAAATTAAAAATAAAAGAAGGAGGGAGGAGAGGAGGGCAGAAGTAGCTGGATGGAAATCAGAGCTCAGGAAAAACATAAAAAAATACTGTTTTAAAAAAAAGACTCTATCTATTCTTACAGGTTTCCTCAAATTGTTCATGCCCCCTCCCTCTGTTTTATTTTCCCTTTGCAGCCTGTAGCATGGGTCTCATAAAACTTCACTAAGATTATAATGCAATACCTTGGCACCAATCTCTCTTGTTTATGTGTCCATTAGTTCAAAGCTACAGACAGGCAATTTATTGGGTATGAAAAATGTCACCTATGGCACCCTCATTTGCATCTGAAAATTGATTTTTGTCACAGTGGGATTTGAGGACAACCTTTTTTGGCAGCCAACATTGCCACAAAGCATAATAAAAATAATTATGTGACCACAAAAGCAGGTGAGGTTCACTGTAAGTTTTAAGTCTCTAGGGAATTGCAGTTGGCAAGGCATTATTGATGAGCTGGTGATCCTTCTTGGTGATTAAATATTGACACCCAAACTTAAAACATTACTTTTGATCGCCAGCAAAGTGAAAAACAACACAATGGGACTTGATAATGTTCAGTCAAACATTCCAGCTCAATAGCAGAATATTAGTGATGTCACTTGAGCAATTGAACTATTAATTAAGATTTTTTAAAACTGGCAATTACTGAGCTATGGAATATTTTTAAAGTATTGTTAAACACCTTTTGAGGATCAGTTGAAACTTGTCACCAGCTTAGCAATTTTGCATGTGCTAAGTCAATTCATTAATTCATTTTCCACTTTCTGATGTGTTTGTTTCTTGGAGTTTGCCAAGTTTTTGTCTCTCACTGATGTGATGGTTCACGTACATGGGAGGGTGTCTCTTTCCATTGTGATACTGAAAAATCCTATTAATTATCAGCGTTAAGTTGTTCAAACACTTTCATTAGTTATTTTGGCAAAACAATTCCCCAGGGTGAGATATATTTATATAACAAATTCCTCTAAAGCTGAATCAACCATAAATGGATTATGCAAACTTGTTTCCTTTCTTGTAGATAAATTGTTTTACAGCAGTGTTCATTATGAGAAAGTCCTTTGCCCACTGTAGTACTTTATCACCACAGAATAATCTACAGCTTCAGTTTCAGTGGTAAAAAGGCACCATTCTTTAATATGAAACCAGCTTTTAATCTTAGCCCAGGATGTTGGTTCTTTTGTTTTTATTTTTTTTATGCCTGATTTAAAGCACAGGCAAAGGGTGATTTATAAGCTCATATTCCTTGAAGCAAGTTTCTGTATGCAGTTATGAAGGGAACAACATGCTATTGAAAATGGATAAGCATGATCTGACTGAGATATGTGTTGGAGAAAGGATGGAGACAAAAAAGTGATTCTTTGGCATTTAAGAAAAGTGTGACTTTTTATACAAACATAAAAAGCATGCAGTGCAGAAATTTGGGATTATCAGAGCATTTGGTTTCATTAAAATAAAAACTGATGCCTTTGTTTTCTGAACAAGTTTATATTTAGTGTTTGAACAGTTCATTAATAACCCCTTGGCCCTGCCTGCACTCTGAGAGAGGTGCCCAGAGCGTGGCCCCACTCCTGGCTGGTTCCACGGAGAGCCTTTGCTGGGATTTATGAGACAGAGCTCTAAACAGTAACCAAGGACTGCACACCCATATTTCACACACACTCGGGGCTCTCCCTGCCAGCAGAAGGATTTGATCTTAATCATGGCTTACTCAGAGCCCTCTCAAAAAGAAGCCTATTTTAAATCAGGGGTGGCACAAATATTGTGCTCTGATGTCAGGCTGCAGCTGCCAGGCACTGGCTGTCATTTGGGACCCACTGGCATTTGTTCCAGCAAAGATTCCAGCCTGGAAAGCCTCAGGGAAAGCCTGGGAATACCAGGAAAGTTAGTCAGAGACTTTACCTAATTAGCAGTGGGATATGTTTGTCAGCTATCACAAATGTCACTAAAAACCACGCCCAACACTTTTATATTCTCTTGTAGCACTAGAATTTAGAAAAAAACAGAGATATTTTCTTCTCTGCAAGTGATTTTTACTGCCCTTGTACTCTGGGTGTAAATTTTTATTGGGAAAACAAAATACTGTTGTTGTGGGACTTTTTCTTCATTGCTTTAGCACTATTTCATCCTTCAGGGTTTGTTAGGTTCAGTCTTCTTGGACTCTGGCTGTATTTTGAATATGGGATTTATAGTTGGTAGAAGCAGCCTGGATCACAATCTGAGTGTGCTAAGTAACATTGTTTGACCATATTTGGTTCTCTTCAACTGAAAGGCCCAGACTCTGCTGGTAAAATTCTATATTTAGTTTTGAACCAGTGATTTTGCCTTTATAAATTGTTGCATCCAATAGAGAGGAAAAATCATTACTATCAGTACAGAAACACTTAGGCAAATACAAGTGGTTCTTTTACAAAGTTAAAAGCGAAAATGTGTGAGTTTCCAATTCCCTCACACTGATAGAATCAGCAGAAAAATTATTCTGTTGTATTTTATATAATGTACACTGAAATGCCAATGAATACTTTTTTCAACCTTATTGAATGATAGCAGGCTGTTACCATCAATGTGAACACAACTACTTGCTTCTATTCTTTATTTGCTCAAAACTCTAAAAAAAGAAAAATAATAATTTATTTGAGTCCTCATGAATTTTCTGACCTACCCATCTATGTTTTAATCTAGGAAAGTACTGTTCCCTGGAAAGTACTAATCAACAGAAGTATTTCCATTGCATGGGTTCATTCTCCACAGCATGATTATTCCAAACCTCATTCCATCTTTTAATTTTTTTTTTTGTTTTGTAATTTATGCCATTACTCCGCCAAGTGGCACAGGAATTGCTTCCCATCAAGTCATTCAGATCACAGAGATAACCTTTTTGTTTTCATCTTGTGCTCTAAATGTAATAAATCAAATCCTTGCCAAAAGCAAGTTCTGAATTTTATATCATGAAATTTGCATTTCATGCTCTGTTGCTTATTCACAGAAGCCATCCAATCTGAAAAGACAAATAATGCCACATGACTTGTGAAACTAATACAGACAAATGTTTCCAAGCAACTGCCTGAGCAATCTGAAGATCAAAAATTACTCATCTGAAAAACTTGCGTATAATGGTAGATAATGTATTTGTTCACAGATTTCAGGGTCTGCTAATGGACAGTTTGTAAACTGAAACAGGACCAAAAATGTATCAAATTAGGAATGCTGCAATTTATTAACTTGTCTCTGTTAGATAGCTCCAGCAAAATAAAGCTGGTTTGGGCCAAGAAAGTCATACTGCACTTCACTGCTCTGTGCAATGGCCAGGCTAGAGCAGCCAGAGCCTTGGGCACCGTGCTGAAGTTTGATCCTGGAGCAGGGATACCAGAGGGGATGGTGGGGAGGAAGCTGAATTATACAGAGTAGAATTAATTTTCTGACATTCCTTGGAAAGTGTGCACTTTATAGTAGCAACACGCTGTGCCTGGTCTGCCACACACAGTGATGCTTGGCCACATTTCCAGGCAGGACGTTTGTACTTGGCCTAGACAATGAGAACTGAAGGATCCACCTTGCACATTCATAAAGCCATTGAAATACAGCCCACTGGAGGTTCTGCTGCATGATGGATAATTGTGAGGGGCAGGGAAATATTGCTGATTTAGCTCAAGCTGTGAGAACCCAGGTTTTCAGTTCTAGAATTGTCCTGTTTAAATTCCAGCGTGTCAGTAAAGGCAGCAGACATCACAGGTCTGACTTTAATGACTTTAATGACTTGCTTTGGGAGCAAGAAAATGCAAATAGGTAAAAATAGAACTTATCTGACAGAACTGAACAAATATGAAATATGAGCAAAAAGGTAAAGTGGAAATAAAGGGGTGGAGAATCTCTTTTGGTCAGAGCTCAGGTTTTTGAATGCATCATTTCTTCCTCAGAAACACCCTGGACTGGAAATGGAGACCTGAACGGGGTTTTCAGACCTGTGGAGTGCTAAAAGAGCAGCATTCACTGGAAGGTCTGTGGGAGCAATTACCAGAACAGCACAGAACCTGTGTCTCCTGTCCCCTGTCAGTGCTGTGGCTGCTGGGCTGTCTGTCCCCTCTCAGTCACTGCATTGGAGTTAACGAGGAGCACTGGAGTGCTCCAGCCCTGCTCTGACAGCTTTGAGAGCATCATTTCCTTTCAAGAATCTTGGATTCTGCTTCCCACTGCTCAGAAACACAGAGTGGGTAGCCCCTGGCCAATGCTACAAAAACAAGTAGCACTGGACTTGCCAGGCAGATGACATGCAGGCAGGGAGTAAGTTTGGATCTGTCTTCTCTTGGCCAGGAAACTCTAATAAAATCTGTTTACTTGGGGTTTGTGTGGGTGGGGACTGTTCTCACACCATGGAGATGCTCAGTTAAAGGTCAACAGGTGTGAAGTAAGGAATATAAATATTTCTGTGCTCCTCTGGCTGTGGGTTGTTAGGGCAAGATGCTCAGATTCAAACATATAAATTCAAATGATTTACACTTAGGAAGTCTCATTGTATTGTAATTCTTGAATTGAAATGTATTGTAAAGTGTACCTGGCTTTAGTTTCAGCAGTTATAATCCAGAAAAAACATCTTCAAACCATTGTAAACTGCGACTCCTGCCATTTTAGGCTCTTCTCCCTGAAGTATGTGGCAATTAATATTGTTAGCAGCTTGATGTTACAGCTCATGAATCATTGATCTGTTCCAGTACAGCAATTAATTTGCCTCTGATTCCTGACAGGTACACTCTTTGAATTTCCTGAAGTAGACTTAATTGCCAGCATGTGATTAAGGAGAAATGGGAGAATCCACAAAGATGTCCAAGCTTGTGTCTTGGTCTCCATCTTGCATGTTTCACTTTTCTTTTGGGAATCCTCTGCAAAAAAAAACAAAACCCTGTGCTTTGATTTCCCACCCCCCAAAATTTTGCTATTTCTGGCCAGCATATTTTATAAATTCTGCATAAATTAAATCTAGAAGTCAAATTTGAGTGAATGACTGGGGTTTTTTTATGTGTCTCAGAAGTAATACTTTTTAAAACTTGGTTTATCACATGTGAATTTTTAGGTGCCTTTCATCTTAGTCAGAACTTCAACTGGGTGCTCTCTTCTTTACTCATACTACGTGGGCCTTTGAGACTGTCCAGACTAATGAAAGGTTTAGAACTAAGAGGCATTGTCCCGTGAATTTAATTGGGTCACTGTGGTGGGAACAAATAACACAGGGCATGTTTAGGTCTTGTATTCTCACCTTTGAAAAATGCAGCCAAAGTGCAGCACGAAGCCCAGCAGCACTGAGGTGATAATGAAAAGCTGTCCACGAGGCACTACAGCACTGTCTCTTTATTGTGCCACACAACCGAGTTAAGCTGCTGCTGTCAGCCAGTTACTGCCTGTTAATTTGTGTTGAAGAGTAAAACTACAGCCCAAATTGTGAAGTGGATTAATACACTAGGATTTCAGCTTTTTGGACTCAGTTAATGCCTGTTAATTAATTTGTTCTGAGTAGCTGGACCAAGCAGTGAAGTGGATTAATGCACTAACATTTCTTCTTTCGACCACATTTGAAATCCAGCCTGGTGACTGAGGAGCTTTGCTGTAGCCTGGATCTAAGTGGGCATTTTGTCTTCATCACAGACCACGGCTTCATTTGTCAGCCTGGCAGCTCGGGAATGCAGCTCTGAGAGCACCCTGCATGCAGAGTCAGGCCTGATAGAACACACCCAGACTTCTTTATTGAGATCTAAGCATAAGGCAGCCCTGCTCTGCAGTCTCAGACAACATCATTTTTGCTAGGACTCAGTAAAGCAGGACAGGAAGTTGTGCAGATACATGACTGCAATATTATACATGCAAGAGAGTACCAGTTCAAATTGAAATTATTGAAAGTCCCTCCCAGTTAAACTGTCCTTGATTGCTGCAACTACAAACAGACTTCTCACACTCTTCACAAAGTGGTCTAGTTTTGGTTTTCAGCATAAGGTAACTGGAGATTTATTCATATCTGGGTCTCCTCTATGTGATTAATGCTGTGCAAAGGGCAGGAGTCATCTGGAGGTGCCCAGGTGATGGCACCTGCACGGTCCAGTGACCAAAATGTACAGGGGAGGGAGTAGGACACAGGCAGCATCTGCATTGTGATTTCTTTTTGGTGCTTTTTGTGACATCTCAGCCCAAGGGCTGAATTCCTCGTTCCCTCCTGAGGATTTTACAGCATGGGAAAAGAAGGTGTTTTTCTGGACAGACAGGATTAGTGATAGATGGAGAGGGAAGGAAGAGATAGTGTTTAATGTGTGTTCCTGTCCAAAATGACATCAATTCTCATTCTAAATAAAGACCTGCTTTTATTTAAAGTGAGAAATAATGACATGGAAGGTCTGGAACCCCTGGGTCTGCTGGGAGCTTGGCTGGGCTTCTGTCTGCTGTTCCCTCCTGGACCTGCTGCTTCCATCATGCTGAATTGAACAGCCACTGCTGGGATTTGACAGCATTTATGCATTCCTTGAACTGGCTTGGGTGTTTGTGCACAGGGAAAAGGGCAGAGGAAGGGAGAACCAGGTTCTGGAATGTTCTGGTGGGACTTCAGCAGCTCCAGGCTGATTCTATCTGTTCTCTGGCAGATACAAATCTGGTGGCTGCAGAACTTCCTGCAGGCCATGTCAGCTCCCAGGGACAAAGGCAGGGGTTTCAATGTGCCAGTATGAGGAATTGCTGTTACCTTTCTTGTCTATAGCTGACTATCAGATAAAGATCAGCGAAATAAAGCTCTATTTGCTTTAATAATGTCAAGTGGTAATGCCAAGACAGAAGGTTCTCATTAAAAAAAAAGTATAAAAATATATATTAAAAAAAAAGTTAAGTTTGAGATAACTTCAGTTTGAATAGAGTTATATTATCAGTGTTCACAAGAAACAAATTCCAAACGAGTGTTAAGGAATTAATATTTTCAAAAGAAAAAAGGAAACTTGCAGAATTATGCTGAGAACTGAAGCAGGCGAGCCTGTGTGGTATTTGGGAATGCAGGAGGGGACAGGAAAAACCGAAGGGACCGTAAAGAGTTTAGGAATGAATAGCAAGGTAAATAATCAGTATTTGGAATTAGAATTTACAAGGGCATGTAGTGATAGGACAAGAGGTAATGGCTTTAGATTGAAAGGGAATAGGTTTAGATTAGATTTCAGGAAGAAATCCTTCCCTATGAGGGTGGGGAGGCCCTGGCACAGGTTCCCAGAGAAGCTGTGGCTGTCTCTGAATCCCTGGAAATGTCCAAGGCCAGGCTGGACGGGGCTTGGAGCAACCTGGGATAGTGGAAGGTGTCCCATGGCAGGGGATTGGAACAAGATGATCTTTAAGTTCCAAACTAAACCATAAAGTGATTCTATGAGATGATGTTTTCTTTTTTTGTTGAGGGAATAGTGATGATAAAGGAATTGAGGGATAACAAGGAGTTTATGGCAATAAAATGTTAAATAAATTGTTGAAGAGCAGGACTGAGAAGGTTTCAGTTGTAATCCCAACTTGGAACCTTGCAGGAGGTAGAAAGAAAAGTAGTTTATGTGTCCACTCTGGGGCTGCAGCTGCTCGACCCATTGAACAGCACACATGGCTTTAACATGCACCATTTTTGCTGCAGGGTATCATGGAATTGCTGTTGTGCAGCACTGCTGTAATGCAGTGAATTCCATAGCACTCAAGCTCAGAATAAGGGTGTAAAATGTGTAAATTTTCTGCAGATTCTTACAGCTGGCTGCCCTGCAGCAGGCATGGAAAGCTGGTTTTCCAAGGTAAAACAACTTCTGCTGGGAATATTTATTTTACATAAGAAATAAACTTTCTTTATTAGAAATTGTCCTTTTATTCCAGGAGGAAAATGTGGAACTGCTTGTTCATGGCTGCTTGTGTTTTTCCATTGGGAGTTGTCATTGGTGTGCTGCTGATGTGCAGATTTTGTGGCTTCATGTAGGTTATTGCCCCACCAAAAATTCTTCTTTAACTCATTTATCATGCCCTAGAACTGAGATTGTGTTCTCCGTGTTCTTTCTCCTTGTTGGGTGTTGAAAAGGAATTTTGAGTTTCTCCAATATAAGCAGAGAAATGAGTGGAATACTGAGAGTAAGAAGGCCTTGTGTCCGTGCTGTGCAATGCATTTTCCACATGGCTTTGGTTAAGTCTCAAAAGAATCAGATTTTTGAAACACTTTAATTGATTCAGATATCTGCTGTGTTTTTATTTTCAGTAGCAATTTGGTATCTAACCCAAAAGCAGATGACTTCACTTAATGAGAAAAGAAAAACCAACTCCAAATCCCCTATTTTTAATGCAAGCTTTTATTACAGTGCACTTTTCTTAGGCTTTTATACCTAGGCAATGGCATCAAAAAATGCTTTCCTTATTGCAGTTACAATTATTTAAAGTGCTGAAGGTTTTGAGACATCTTTAGGAATTTTTAATTTCTCCTGGCGTGCTGTAAAAGCACTCTGGTTTTGTTTGCTTTGCTACAAGTGTGAGCACAGCAGGGATGGAGAAAAGAGTATTTTTACCAGTGATAAGTGATGTGTTGCTAATGTATCCTGGTGAAGACAGAGGCATTAGGTCAGCCATTGTCTTTCTCCTCAAGCCTGTATTTCAGTGCTGTTTGACAGATGAGGCAGTCAGAGCACATTTGGTTGTTTGTGTATAAGGGACACCTCATTATATTTAATGAGCAGTGCTGAACCAATATGAGATTTCCTGTAAGAAAGGTGATTCACATATGGTTCAAAATAAGAATAACATTCTCTAAATGACCAAAAAAAAGCCTGAAATGTTAATTTTAGAGAAGAGTGTAATATTCTCAGTGCAGGTAACTCCCATAGCTAAAGCAAAGTTAATGGTACTCAATTTGTTTTCATCTTAGGAAAACTTTTCCCTGTCACAGAATTAAGCAGGTGTGTAGATCAATAAAACTTATATTTGAATAGAAACAGGACTTTTCCATCATAAAAGATACTGCAGAAGTTCAGGGAAACAACTGAATGAATTATTTCACAAAGCAAATATTCAGATGTATCTCCATCACAGTTTTTGTCACCTCTGTATAAAAACTACTCCAGAATATATTAGCATTAAAATGGTTCTGAGTTACCCATGACCAAATAGTTTGGACAAGAAGAACTTTTTTCACCATGTTCTTGACTCCTCCAAAGATAACAGGAGCCTCCATCCTACAGAAATACTCTGGCCCAGGCAGAGGGGTGGCCCAGGGGCAGGGCTGAGGTCACCAAGTGTCTCTGAGTTCCTGCATTTATCAGGAACTGGGCAGTGGGAGGCTCTGCCTTCCCACTTATGGAACAATTACAGGACTAGAAACACCCAGAGTAATTAAATCACGTTTCAGCAGCAGTTTCCATTACCCAGCTGTTGTACCTGACCATGCTTCACAAGCCTGGATGTTTTTGTTCTGTGAAATACCCAATTTCCCTTAGCCAGCTGCATTTTAGCTGGATTAGTTCTTCCCAAAGTGATTTTTAGGGTGACATTTATGGGCATTGAGGACAGACTACTTTTGAGCAGATGTTTGTGTGAATGCCATTGACCTTTAAATTTCTTAAATTTATTCATTGAGTTCATTATTTGTTTAAACAGTTGTGCATTAACTTATGAGTAAAGTTCCAGGACATTTCTTAGATTTTTTTTTTTATATTACTACCAAGATGAGAAAATATTTTTCTGGTTTAGGCATATATTTTAGAAATAATTAACTTTAATACTGCTGATAATAACAATACTCTGATGATAGAAATAACATACATAAAGGAATTAAGTATTACAACACAATTTAAAATTTCAGCTGAGAATTGTATAAAAATTATTTCTTAAGTTCACCTGCAAATAGTTTTAGTTTTTCAGCGTTTTGTGATGTTATTTTGTAGGAAAACCAATATACTTCAGATTACTACATCCCATTCTCTATTTCAGATGAACTTTGCTTACAACAAGCATCCAATTAATTTCATTTTTTGTATTTAGGACTGATCCCATTTTATACCATCAACCTTAGTATATAAAACCAGCTAAATGTCAAGAAACTCAAGCACTTTTCTGGTCACCATAGTGCATTACAGATTGCCACTCCAGTGGTGTTTCCAGCCCTTATTGTGACAAATCGATACCAGAATTCAGCCACCTTATTCCCATGACAAGTTCTAATGAAATTTTCTTTGCCAAGAGTAATGGTTTGTGCTGCTGGAGAGAGACTGGGCCATTCATTTAAATATTCAAGCACTGCAAGAAGGCCTGGTAAAAAGAAAGAGAAACAAAACAAAGAGGAGAGTTCTCGAGGGATGGAGGAAAATTGCAGCTTGAATGGCATTGTAGGTTGGGCAGATTGGCATCTTTTAATTAAAGTGTGGCCAAACTGCTGGGAAAATGAGGAGAGGCCGTGTTTGTTCCTTATTTATTGGGAACAAGGAATCGAACTTTATTGCCAGTGAATCAGCCAAAGCATGGCTGAGCTGATTCCATGTCTAGAAAGGGAAGATGAGGAAGTCAAAAAGAGAGTGTAAAAGCTGGCTATGAAATGGTGGCAGTGAAAGAATAGTTTGATTCTGATCAAATCACTGCCCATGAAAAGTATATTTCACTGACCATGTGAAATACAATGATTATTGTAGTTAAGAAGTAAAAATAACGAAGCTGAGAGGATTTCTCTCGTACCGTTCTTGTTTAAAAAACTCACCAAAACAGTCAGAAAGACTGAATAATTTGGTTTGGTGCACTTTTTTTAGGTAGGCACATATTAATGATATTATATCTATTTCAAATTTTGCCTGTGGACGGGTGTTTGTGGACACACATCTTCATTTTGTATTTCATAGGAGGCAGCAGCTGTGGGAGAAGCAGATGTGAGCACAGCCATCATCTCTCTGGCTGCTGGTGGGACAGATCCACCTGGGACAGAGCATTCCAGCCTCTCCAGGCTCCTGGCACATAAATACTTGTTTGGAGTTGTTGTAGCCACTGTAGTCTTTGATCAGCTGGTTCCAACAAAGGTGATGGAGAGCTCCTTTGTGGGGTTCACTCAGGACAAGGTCCAAAAACCACTCCTGTGATAATGCCAGCCTGATATTTTAAGAAAGTTTGAAGCAAAATTGCCAACTCTATCTGGAGGAATTTTATATCCCTTGTGAGTTGCTTCTCCAAGAAATTAAATAGGTGAATCCAGTAAAATTTATTATATATACAATATATCCATCCCTGAATGAACCCTATCAGTGCTTTAACTGTTGAGTCAGGTGTTCAGTGCACACATAATTTCAGATTCCTTGGCTTCTGCTTTTACACTGACTGAGGATCAAACCTGCAGTTGCAGCTGCTTGGCACCAATGGTTTTCCTTTTTCTTAGTTCTTTACCAATGGGGAAATCATGATAACCACAAACAGCAGTGAATTATTCAGCGTGTTGGTGAAGTACTCTTGACCTTTTCTTCTCTCTGCTTACCTGCATTCCCTAGTGGTGCTTTTGGGCACTCATTTAATCAGTCATTGCTGTTAGTCACCAGGGGATGATAAGAAAGAAATCACTATATAGAAAAACACAGTGAGATTTGAAGAATTAACAGTATGAAACACACTCAGAGAAGTACTTACATTTCTCTGCCTAATCTGCAGAACTTCCTTCTCCATGCAACAGAATTGTGTTAGAAACAAAAGACAATAATTTTAGTTTTGGTTGGTTTTTTTTTGTTCTGAAGTTCTGCTCAGAAATCTGAACTTAAAGGCCTTAAGTCTTACAACCCTACTGCTTTCCTTAAGACTTCACTTCTTTAAATTAATGACTCACTGAATAAAATTTGGGGTTTTCTTCCATTTGAGAACCTTTGGGAAAGTGTAAGGATAACCTGTCATGGGAAAGTGATGAGTTAATTGCTTATGGGTCTATGGCGATGAAAATTGTGAGACCTAAGTGTTGAACAATCTGGAAATTGCTTTTCCTCCTCAAACTGTCACAGAAAGAAATGTGACCTATTCAAGGTCATGTTGGATGGGGCTCTAAGAAAAGTGGTCTGGTGGAAGATGTCCCTGCTTATTGCAGTGGGACCAGATGGCCTTTAAAGATTCTTTCAACCCAAACCATTCCATGCTACAAAGATACACAAATCTGGATGGATTGTTCATTTGCAAAGACCTGGGAGTTCTGCCCTGCACCTCCCTGAGCTGAAGGAAGCCTTGACAGTAGGAGCAGGAGTGAAAGGTGTGATCAGATAAACGTTGCTGCTGCTGAGCTAAGAACTGGGATTTCCTTGTGAACATCCTGGGGGTCACTGTTGCTCCTCAGGATCATCTCAGGCACGTGTCAGCACATCTGTGTTTACAGTGTAAGTGATGTTGAAAGCTTTACAGCTCTGTGCATTTGCCTTTGGACAGGATTCAGCTCTTTCCTTTTCATTTGACACTTCAAATGTTTTTATCTTGAACTTTCTCATGAATTTTTATTAAGGAGAACTCTCTTGGGAGAGGAGTTGAAAGACAAAACCAGGGACCCGAGTGGCCTTCAGACTGAAAGATTAGAGAGAAATGGCAAAGCCTTTGGGAGAGGTGGGAACTCGACCAGAGGGAGCCTCAAAAAGTTATGAAAATTGGCAACACTGTGAGGAAGGATTCTCTGCACGCTTCCCACTGCTCTTTGACTTTATCGTGACTAAAGCAAACTGGTGAAAACTTGAGTTTCCCTTGCTGCTGTTTGTTGTCAAATTTGAGAAATGATGCTAAAGCCAGCAGAGGTAGAGCTCCTTAGATGGGAAGTGTTGACACAGATGGAGGCAGGAGCAGCCTGTGGAGATCTTGGCTGATGGATCCAGATTGTGCCACCAAGAAAACTCATTCAGCTTTGAAGTTTTATAAAAATATAGCCTAGGGATGGAGCTTTCATTATGTAATGAACAATTAGTTATTAAAACAATGTGGATTCCAGAAGGGACTGAAAACTTAGGGGTTTGGGTTGTTTGGGTTTCTGCATGAAGACAGCAAAGTGTTATCTGTAGGATATAACTGCCTTAGAGGAATTAGACTTTTAATTGAACCTGTGATTTTTTTGTGAAACTGTTGTGACAACCTGAATTAAAAGTAGACATTGAAATATTTTTCAGTTCCACAGTTCCCAATAAGCTACAAATATGGACTTTTTTGTTTTTGTTAGGATTTTGGGTTCTTGGTTTTGTTTTGTTTCATTTGTTTGTGGTTGGTTGGCTGTTTTGTGGTTTTTTTTGTTGTTTTTTTCTTCCAAAAAAGAGCTTGCATCAAGGGAGAGCTTTGGGAGATGGGGAGAGGGTTTTTTGACCTTGGTAGTAACTGTGCTTGGAGAAGAGAGTTGCAGAGAATGTGGGAGGAAGCAAAGGGTGGTCTCTGGGAAGCTGCAGCTCCTGCAGGGAGGGAAGTGAGAGGATCAGAGAGCAGAAGGGGCGAGGAAGAAAAGGTGTGGCAGGCAGAGTTTTCCAGGGGCCAGAGGCCACTGTGGGGAGCTCATTGTAGCTCAGAAAGTGCTGAGCTGCCTGAAGCTCAGATAGAAAAGCTCCAGAAGCTCCAGAAAACTCAGCAGAAAAAGAAGCTTTATGTATATACCACTTCTACTTTTGCTCTTTCTGAGAGCTCAGCATGAAGTTTTCTCTAAGAGAAAGCAACACAAAACACCCAACATCAATAACCTTACCACTCCTATTTTGGGTTACACCTGGGTTTTGGCATCTAATTTGAAGTTAGGAGCTTTTGGTGTTTATTGAGGGTTCATTACCTGTGGACAGCATCTCCAAATTCACTCTAAGTTCTGTTTGATTGAAAGCCTGGACTGAGAAGTGACTGAGTACAGATGATGTGAAAATTCTCTGAAGACATTTGAAGTGTGGCTTTTTACTGGTCTTGTGCAAATACTTGAGGTTAAACCAGACCTTGGTTAAAGTTTATAATTTAAACAGTCATCAGGTCAGGATTACAGACACACCTGCTTAGGTTTATAACTTGTTTACATGAGTGCAAAAATTAATTTGGGCTGTCTACTGCCACTGAAATAAGTGCAGTAACCTGAGAGATTAAATACATAGTTTGATATGTTTTCACTAATTGCTGGAAAATAGATAATACTAAACTTAGAATCTGGTGGTTCATGGTTATTTTGCCTAAAGGTGTAGGGAAAGGGAGCAACACTGAATATTTCAAAGTTTTTCTAATTAGTCTTTTTCTCTTTTAGGAAATATTAAAACTGGAAGGCAACCTTGGAATTCCAAGACAAAAAAGGGCTATTTTGGCAACTCCAATATTAATTCCTGAAAATCAAAGACCTCCGTTCCCCAGATTAGTTGGCAAGGTAAGTCAACAAAAACTGGATCCAATTTTGATAGTAAGTAATTGATCTGTTACTCCTATCACATTGGTAGTAATATCCCAGATTTCCTCCTACCCTCTTCCCCCCCTTCTGCTTGTGAACACTGAATTTTTGGATCTCAGGCAGTCTGAGTCGCTCTGTAGAATTTCCTTCATTGAGAATTCTTTATGGGGAGTTTAAACTGAGAGTTCTGGTAACTGGGGCTCCTTAGGCACAAGGAGAGCAGCCAGGCCCTGGTTGTAGTGCAATGTTTTCCCAGCCTCTCATCACCCTGATTTGTTCCTGTTCCTGAAGTGCTGCTCAGGGATCACAAGCCTCAGAGGATGTGCAAACACAGAAATGTGGGAGCATCTTCAGGCTGCTTTCCAAAGGCCCTGAGAAACCTGTCCTCAATAGTGGTTAAATTATAGCAACTGCAAGTGGTCAGCACCTTGAAATACTTGGAGCTGTCATAATTTTTATGATCCTTTATGTTTTCTTTCCAGCATAGCTCTAATTTAGGTATCCAGATGATTAATTTGGCTGGAGTCTATTGCAAACAGACAGAGAGATTATGTATGTGTGAGGGGAGACAAAAATTTTAGAGATATTTAAAATAGAATGACATATTCTAGGTCAACTGTGGTAATTTTTAAGTGAATGCTGAACAAAGCATAAGTAAAAAGGTTTGGAGTCTCAGAAATACTGATGGGTAGGGAAAAAATTCCATCAAAAATCGATGTGAAAATAAAAACAGTTGTTTCAGGTCTTTTTGATTTGTCACAATCTTCATAAGCCAGGCTGTGGGGTTTTCCTAATTACAATGAATGTCTCTACTAACCCAGAGTACCGGTTCCTGTACCTGTTTCAGATCCTGCACAAACTTCAGAAAAAGTTGATCATCTCCCTCCCTCAAATGTAGATATTTATTGCCAGCTTTCCATATCTTCATGAATTTTAAAAATTCACTTAGTCACCCATTTCTGTAAGGTGTGAGGAACATGTTTATTTCCTCTTTGAAAATATTTGGGGGCTCATCTTCAGAAGTCTCAGCAGGGCAGCACACGGAGCAGCATCACAGCTCCTGCTGGGCATGGGTTTCTCTTGAACCTCAGCTTTGGCACCTCTGCTCTGTGGTAATCCCTGCAGAAGGACATTGCAGATTAGCTGTGGTTTCTATGGTGTTTTGGCAAAGAAGCAAAACACCCAGAGAATGTGTAATTTGCATGTTATAATGGAATTTCAGAAATGAGAAGGAACGTGAAGCTTCCCTGACTGAATGAAACAGGTGACAGTGATAATTTCAGATAGGACTTGTTCTCTTTGGTACCACCACGTGGTCCTGTTCAGATGTCCATGTGGAACTCAGGTTTCCAGTGTGATTTTTTCCCTTTCTTTTCCCTTTTTTAGCTAATTACCAGTGTAGTTTATTCATCTATCCTGACTTTCTCTTGCTTTCCACCCCATGCTGTGTTGGCTGGAATTGCACAAGGTTGTTTGGAAGTGATTGCAGCAGCCAACAGGTGAAATGCTGATTAGCACTTAGTGGGGAGCAGGGCAGATGTGAAGGAAGAGGAGAGCAGGGGGAGAATTAATTGAGTTTTATTTCCTAGGAAACTATACCATAAAGAAAAAAAGTTGGAATTTTAGAGGACTTCTTTCATTAAATTTGGTTTGATATATATATCTCTCAGGAAGGAGATACTGCACTGGACAAGTGAAAACAGTGTTTTGTTCAAATTAGTCACAAAAATTCCAATTAGTATTTAGATTAACAAGGAAGTACATGTGTCAGATCTGTTCTCTGTGCTGTTACTGGCTTTCCAGCATCCCCACTCAGGAGTTGGATTATTGCCTTGCCATTTCCACACCCTTCATTAGAGCAGCTCTTAATTAAATAACTGTCCTAGACATGCTGTGTTTGTAGGTGGAGAAGTCTCACCTTTTAGCAGGATTTAAGATTTTGCAAATCATGCTTCGTGCCTGAGGGAGAACACTGAGATTAAAACATTTTAATACAGTTGTGGTACTGTGGGCCTTTGTGACCAGATGGCCCAGGCTACAACTCTTGACTGTTATTGATGTGTTTTGTTTAGCTCTTGCTGATAGAGCACTGGGATATGATATTCAATTTTTAATCTCTCTCCATATGTTACTTTTCTGGTTTATTTGTCCACATCAAGTCAAATGAAGTACAAAGCAGTGGGATACAGGATTATTTTGTTACACTGACAGGTTATTCTCCACTACACCATGGAAATGTTTTCTAAGACTGAGAGTGGTGGTTCTGTTCATCTGCTTAAGCACAATCTTTTGGCACCCTTTAACTGTGGTGGTGAAGGTGCTTTTTGAAGTTTAATCCTCACACTGATGGAGAGCCCAAAGAGCAGGAAGGGAATTGTGGAGGTGCTCAACAAGTCCCAGCTCTTTTTCCACACATTAGGATCTCTCCACACCTGCAAAGTGAGGATGTTTCTCCAGGCTCAGAGGATTTGCTGTGTGTTATTGATGGACAAATGGCAAATCAAGGATTCTGTTCTTTAGTTTAAAGGAATTGTCCTTCGTAAGAATGAGTATTGCAATTGTTGGGGTGGAAAATCTGGAAGCCATGGGTGGCCTGGTGAAAACTGGCAGGAGATTTTATGCTCAGTGAAGGGCAGAATATAGAGAGACCTACACAGGAGACTTTGCAGGAAACTGCTGAATAAATTAAACCCAAAACTTTTTTTTTTTTTCCCCATGAGAATTTTTTATTATTTTTTATTTGTCTGTTTGTCATTTTGGAAGGGGGATGGAGGTGGATCAGGTGTTTTGGATCAGAAACTTTCTATACTTCTTGCCTCTGGTCTGGCTTTTAGCTGCAGTTACATGGCAGGGCTGACCCCAGAAAAAGCTCAAGAGTATAAGTGATCCAGGCTTGCAAACAGGTTAAAAATCCTTAAGATCTATGAGGAAATAGTTTTTTTTTCCTCCTCTGAGATGTGAATTTAAGGCAAAGAGCGAATGCATCTTGTCTGTTAAAGCAGCAATAGAAAAACACTTGAAGAGGGGAGGAAGCTGAAGAAAACTGGGTGTAAAAGCTGCTGGAAGCTGCTATTTTTGAGTGGCTATCTCAGTGCAACTATTTATATAGGATAAATTATATGTTTCACAGAAGAGAATTGTCATGGACTAAAGATGCAGCTGTAAAAAATGTCAAACTTGAGGCAAAAAATTGAAGTGTCCAAAGAGATGATCATTATCTATCAGCCTGGGAAGGGAAGCTAGAGAGAAGGTTTATAGGTTAGAGGAAGACATGAGAAACACAAGAGGGGAACAACAGTGAAATAAAAGCTGAATTAAGAAGTGCTTTGGTACCACTGAAAAATTAGGCAGAAAATGAGGGGGAGTCTAAAGAGAAGTGGAGGAGGAAAGGAGCTGGCAAGGATGGGTGTCCAAGCCAGGAAGATGATGGTGTGTGCAAACAGAGGAGAGAACAACGTGCAGAAAGAGGAGCAACACCTCAAAACCTTCCAGCTCCACGAGAGAGATCTGTGACTGCTTATCTGCTGCTGAGCTGGGACAGGTCTGACACAGGAGCTACAGGACATATCTACTGGATTAAAAAAAAAAATAATTTAATGCCCATTTGCTTGTTTTTAAATCATCCCCACGTGGAATGCAATGATTGTGCTGTGCCACAGGATGGTCAGAAAACAAGAGTGGGCATCAGTAAGGATTCTGACTCGTCCAGATGACAAGAATATTTTGGTGACAGCTGAAGAAGTGGGTGAGGAACTTTTTCAGAGAGAAGATGGAATTACAGAGGCACAAGGAATTGTGATTCCTCGAATCTATCTGATAAGGAGAGCATTCTGCTAAAGCATGTCCACAGTTCCATGTGGGAAAGGCACATCCACAGAGGAGGGTATAGAAACAAGAAGCAAACAAGGCAGAAAAGTGGAGAAGGCTGTTATTTATGAGTAGCACTTAGGCAATAAATAAAGCTCTTTGAAATCCATCAAGAAACCAAGATTGGGTTTAGAGAAAAATCAAGTTATGGTCCAGGTACAGTAGGATTGGGCAGAAATATATATGAGCTCAATTTGCTCGGCCTAGCACAAGCATTTTCTGTAAATCCAGATGATTGAAGTGAAAGGAATACACTGGTGTAATAACTAATGGATATAAATTTTGGCATAAGATTAAAAGAAAAGTTTGTGGTACCCAGAGAAGAGGAATTAATTTCCAACAGCAGTACCGAGGAGGGAACACAAAATTTGATAAATATGTGATCACAGTTGCATAATACAGCTGCTTCAGATCCTGACAGAACAGACACCTCGAGTTTTCCTGCTGCCCTGGTGTTCCTGAAAATGTGTAAAACCCTGCTGAGCTGGCACCTGGAGAGGCCAGAGTTTAACACCTGATGAAATTCACGGCTTGCATGGAGGAATGGCACACTCCTGACCTTCAGGGAAAACACCAACCCACCTCAGCAATGACAGTAATGGAAGGAGCAGCACTCCATTAAATTAAAGGGCTTTCACTGCAAGTACATCAATTATTAAGGTCCAGCATATTAATTCTGGTTAAAGGATATGTATTTGATGTCCTAACAAACCATTAACTGAAAACAGCACTTCAAATTTGTCTCTTTTTCTGAGAGATCTCTGTTCAACCTTCCCTTTTTTGAGAACACTGACATTTACATGAACAATTCCAAGAGAACACATTTGTTTTCTTTCAGCTAATAGAATTTTATTGGAAAACTTTGTTAAAATTTTGTTTACTTAAGACTTTCAGAAGAATCAAATATGAGTTGTGAATGCTTTGGAAAACTGGAAAATAATAATTTACCATTATTTTTCAGTGTTTGGTGTTGCTAATAAGAATAAAAGAATTTTAAAACATTTGGGGAATACTTTCCAATCTAGTTACTATGGTTACAAGTTTGTTGGAGATAAAGCAGTTATATGGCAATGATGGAATCGAATTTTCTGAACAATATTGATATATCCAGTAGCTAATTTCCTGCTTCATAATAAATCATGTTAATGACCTGAAGGAAAGCAGCAAACAGAAGAGACTTTCTGCTCTAAAGCTGTTCAGCACAGTATGCTGCAGTTTAACTGTCTCACTGTTTCTGTAAACTTTGATTTCAGAAGTTGATAATTTTAAACTGTGTTGCAAATTAAGGTAGAGGTGAGAAAAAATTTGTCCCTGCCAGTAAATTGCCTATGTAAAGTAACTAAGATGAAATAAAACCCTGGCAAGTAATTTGTCATTGGCACACTAACTTAATTGCAGGCTCAAGTTTAAAATGTTTGGATTATTTTCAAAGATTTTATCTAATGATGCCCAGTGTTACACCCCTTTCCACGATGTTGTTTTGCTTAAATGGTTAATGATAATCACCTGTGAAAAAAACAAGCCTGAAGCATCTCCCCCAAACTCCAGCTGCAGCTTTCTCACCCAAAATAAATTCTCCCAGGCTGATGTTTCAAGGGTCAGGTGTGGGGTGTGAGTCTGTACCTGGTTTTGCTGTGAGTGGGGAGTGGCAGTGACAGCAGCAGCCAGAAACCCCCCTGTAGGATGGAGAGCAACAAGTGCCTTTCCCTAACCCCATTCCCTGTGGCTTTCATGAAACCAGACTGATTTTTTAACTTTCATCTTTACAGTCTTCCAAAATGATCCTATGCCCTGAGCTGACTGATGGGAAGTTGTTGTTATTCACCTTGACTTTCTTTCCATCTTGTTTAATTCAGTGTTTTTGGAATAACCACTCAATCTGACATGTTTCTCGAATCTATTTTCTTATTGAATGTATAGTTTTGAGCAAAAACTTGGTCTCTGCATTCTTAGTAGGGCCAAATTTTAAAATTAAGAAGATGTGCAGCCTAATTCTGTAATCTTTGATTGGTAAAACAGAATATTTGGATCCAGGGTTTCTGTTGCTTAGTTCCTTTAATTTGTAAAATTTCTTCCTACGAATTTACTTAGAGTAACACTTTATTTTAAGTGGGACGAGAGATGCAAGAGTCTTCTCCAGCTTTATTTAGCAGTGCTGTGTTAATATGTTATCAGTAAAACCATAAAAACTGCATAATATCGAAGTTGGGGGAGAGAACACAACAACAGAGCTTCCTTTAAATCAATTAAGGTACTTATTTGATTGCTGTGAACTGTTTCATTCTGCTTCAAATAGGATTGTTTTCCTGTTCCATTCCAAATAATTCCTCTGGTTTCTTGTTGTACAGTCAGTTGTTAGCAAGTTTATAATATAATATAAAGCAACATCCAAATGAATGACATTTTAGGAACAAAATTAACTTATCCCTGCCAATTTACAAACTAAATACTGTCATACTGTCAACCTTGGTGCTTTCATTAATGAAAGACTTTAATAAAGGCATTTTGCAGACTGGTCTGGTGACAAATTTGATATTACCAGCTGTGGCTTGTTAAAATGGTATTAACTAAAGATGGTTGGCAGAGCATTTCCAGAAGGAAAAATTATATGTATTATATATGGTTCATCTGTAAGGTGGAGTAAATAGCTGTCACTCAGAGAACAACAGTCATTTTCTTCCTTCCCTCTAACTGCTGATTCTCTTCAATGATTAATTGAAGAGAATTTTAACCTTTTTGTGTTTTGCCCTTGCTTTTATCATACTTGGATGATTCCTGTTGTTTGGGATTTTTTTCCTTGCATTTTAGGGTGATGTATAACAAGAGCTCAGTAGGGTGAATAAAGGAGTAGGATGCTATTATCCCTAATGACAGCTGTGTTTTAATTCAGGAAACATTTTCCCTTCTCATTTCCAAAACATCTGGTGCTCTTTTCCAGTTGCCCTCTAAAGGCACCTTTTTTTAACCTTTCTGGTTTATCATCTTTATCACTTACTGTGCAACCCTGTTGGCTGAATTCAGAAATGGACTAAAGCCATGGTCTGTCTAGAGGGCAGAATCATGGGATGTTGAGGCTGGAAAAGATTTCTGGAATACCTCATTTTGAAGTTAATGCCATTTTTCTCTATTGACCCATTTTTCTTTCAGGGTCAAATATATAAAAATGTAAATTATTTCATTGTAATCAGTGATCCACTGTTGACTTAAAATTTTCAATTACAAAAGTCCCACAAAATAGGCAATTTCCTTTTGCTTGTGTTTGTAAAAGAAGAGTTTAGTTTGACCACTCGACTTTCTCTAAAATGACTCTCAAAGAGAAAAATCACTTTCTGCCACTGAAACTTTGCTTAAACAAAGGCAAATTAAGAATTCAGGGAACTGTACTTTGGGATTAACCTGCTTTCCAAAGTTCTGTGTTCAATTTAGTGAGAATGTTGATTTTTGGTTTGGCCACGATGTTCCTGAAATTTTCCCAGGCTGTTTATGAAGTCACAGTGATTGTTGGAATTTACAGATTTGGGGTTTAAACACAGGGCTCACACCCTCCATGCTGTATTTATATATACATAATATACATATATATACATATATATATACACATACACACACATTCCAATTAGATGTTTTATTGATAAAGATCAATTAATGTGATTCCATCTTCAATAATTGTTGCTTGGTAACACTCACAAAAAATCTGAATTGGAGCAACATGTGTCAGAATAGGCCCAAAGTATTTCAAGGTTCACTTATGGTCCAACTTAGATTTAATAATCAGGGAGTTGCTAAATGTACTTCCCTGTTCTCNTATTTATATATACATAATATACATATATATACATATATATATATACACATACACACACATTCCACATTCATGGACTCTCTTCTTGGTCAGTGCTGTTGACTTTGTAGGTGTTTTTCTCCCATTTTAAACTATAAATTACTGCTGTGAGTTCTCCTCCCTGTCCCTGGAAAGTCTCCCAGTTTCAGCTGCTTTTCTATCCACAATTGCACTGCTGCTTTTCCATGCTTTATTTCCCTGCCATGTTTCCTCCTGCCTCATATTCCTGAAGAACAGGTGGAAACATTTACACAAATTCTGTGTAGGGATTGAAGTGACTGTTGAAATATTTGCACATTTTGGCCAGGGCATTATTTTAGTCCCATTCTTTGGCTGGAGCTGCAGTTTGAGCTGAGTCTTTGTCAGCTCCTGCTCACCCCTCAGCTCTGCCATGGGGGCTGTGAGCACACAGCAGAACATTTCACCTTCCTCTACCTCTGCCTGACCCTAAGCACCTTGAAGCTGACAGAAATTCTCCCATCAAAGTGGGAAAGGAATTTTGATAAGGCCAACCCTCCTGGGAGATTGGAGGGGGATAAAAAGGATCCTTGAAGGAAGTGTGAGTTAAAGCTGATCGTGTACATATCAAGTTGTACTTTATTCAATATGATTTTAGGGAAAAATTTTAAAGTGCACTTGGAAAATAGGATTTTCAAACAGCTTCAGAAGTTTTTCTTTTCATTTCTACAAAGCATGGACGGAACTATTAAGCTTACATTTCCAATTGAGCTTGAGAATGGATGTGATAATAGGAATCTACAGTTCTACAGTGAAGTTCAGAAATTGAAAGTAGTAGTGATCCCTATAATCCAATAACATGTGCCTTAATATATCTTTTACTTATTAGAATTGAAAAAAAAAATAGAAAAAAAAAAGCAGTGTAGATGTAGTTGAGCTTGGCTACAACTTGAATTCAGGGGTTATATTAATTTAACAGAATTCATGTTCAAGCCTGATTTACAATATATTACAAGTATTTCATGATAATTGAAGTGATGAAAGCTGGTTTCCTACAAATAATAGTTCCCTGCAAGAAACCCAGGTGCTCTCTTATCCTTGACAACACCTCGAGCTCAGTGACCCTAAATAATCCCCTCAGCACCACTGGGGTTGTTTTCTGGCCCCTGACATTTCAGTCTGGGATAAGAGGGATCAAATCCTGGAGCTGCAGCTGACCTGAGCAGGAAATGAATAAACATGCGCAGAATGGAAATTCTTCCTCCCTTTCTGTCTCTGCAGGTGCCAAGAGATCTTTTAACTCTTTGTGAATTACTCCAATTTTTGTGGAACTTCTAGGAACTTTGTCTGTTGGATGTTTTCTTAATTAAATTTGGTCAAAATTAATCAAAAGGCTTAAAATGGATCATTTAAATGTTATTTTTTTTAATAAGATCAGACTAAAGAATCAGATGTTTAGCAGAACAGCCTTTCCTCAACTGATCCTTTTTTACTTGACAAAGAAGCCCTTAAATGTTCCTAAAGAAGCTGTTGTGGGGTTAAATCAGACACAGGAAAGAGCAATGTACACAGTGGGCAACTTGCTATTTATATATAAGAAAACCTGTAAGGATCTGTGTGAATTTCACATAGCAAAGTGGGCAATGCAGAGCATGTTGAAAGTGTGTAAACAGGAAAACATAAGAATCAACTCCATCCAGTATTACTGTGCTGTTGGGCAAACCTGAATTTGTTCAGGGTCACTGGAATATGAAAACTAATTTGAATTAATAGAATTTATTATACAAGGCCAAGTCTTTTTCAAACTCCTATACTATCATTACTGCATTAAGTAATTTTCTTATGAGAATCCTAATTGTTAGTTAATAAATCATATTATTTTTTCTTTAAAAAAAAAACAAAAACCAATACAATAATGGTACAATAATGCTTTAGGGGAAAAAAAAAGTGTAGTTCTCTAATTATGTGTTAATGAGAGATCTTAAAAAAAATTTTAAAGTATTGTTTTATATGTGTATATATATATATTTTTTTTTTAAAGTTATTATTTCCTTTAGGAGATGACTGATGAAGGATATTATTTGTAAGTACTAGAAAGCTACTTTTGGAAGTAGTAGGAAATTGTATTAATTCCCCCAAGATTCCACAAGGATTGGTGCTTCCAAACTCTTCACCCAAGGAGATGCAGGTGTGGTTCAGAGTCACCTGCTGTGAGCTCAGGATGTGCTGCTGCTGTTTGCATCCACCAGCTCTTTTTCTCACGTACCAGAAAACAAGCTTTGACCACATTTTTCATGTTGAAAAGTCCCATCCTGAACAGCCATTTAATTCTGGGAACAAATGAAGCACATGTTCCCTGATGATAGCTTATGTGTATGCATAGGTGCATATAATTTATAGCAGATGGAGACCGGTACAACCCAGTCCAGTGCAGCAGAGCCAAGAACAAAAAACAGATTCTTCTTCACTTGCTTTTCAAAGGAACTATTTTCTAGAGTTTTTATTGGGCATCAGAGTTAATTAGATTTTTAGAATTAGACCGAAATTTTCCCGTCAGCTTTTTAAATCAAAGACCAGAGGCAAAATGCAGCTCAGCTGTCATATTTTGTCCTTCATTCTCTCAAGGAGGGACTCCCTGGTGCTTGTGTAATGAACCATGTGGACCCTTCTGCGGTAGCTTTCAAAGTAAAAAATTATTGTGTTGAAGAGAGAGAGAAATTATCTCATTGCACATAATTTAGGAGCAGGATCTGCCATTGGTTTCAGTCATGAATTTACGGTCAGGAGATTTATATTGAGTTTTATAGATCTGTGTGACAATCAAATACCTGGCAAACAGTTCATACCAACAGTTTTACTTCTATTGGAGGTTCAAAAAGACTGTAAGAGGGTTCTTCAAAATCCCCAACCTCCATTAAAAAAGTGAAAGTCCTGTCAAAGTGGAAGAGAAGCCTCTAAATTACCAGTTAATATTTAAGTATTTCAGAAAGAAGGGAGGCTGTGCCACACTGCAGGTGTTGTCAGAGCAGGAAGGGGACAGGAGTCTGAAGGTGCCTCTCAAAATGAAATGTCAAAAGAAAAATATTCAGAGCTATAGAGAAAAAAAATGAATATTATAAAATAGGAAAGAGCAAGCTGGAGAGAGTTCAGACTGGGAATTAACTCCTGACTGTGTCAGGGAACTACTCCTGCACCTTGGCTTCACTGGCTCTGGGATGTGGGGGTCACATCCTTCCCATTCTCTTTGAAAAGTATCCCAGGAAGCCTTGGAAAACATTTGGAGCTACAGCCCACTGGATCCCATTCCTGCACCAGGCAATCAGTCCAAGGCAAGGTGCAGCAGTCACTGGAACAGATAAACTTTGGGATCATAAGTAAGTGAACATTCAGTGTGGGTCTTTTTAGGGCAAATCATATTTCCTGAATGTATTAAGATCTGTGGAGAAGCTGAAGGTGCAGATAAATCTGATCAATAAACCATACTTGGGTTTCTCAGCTGAGAGGAAATGCTAAAAATGATTGAAACATCACTGTGGAAATGGATTTCCATAGGAAAGGCTTTACCAATAGATATTTTCAAGGATTTCTACAGCAATTTGTGTTGTTTAACACAACAGAAATTATCTGGAAAGGAGACTTTGCAGTGACAGAGTGTGCAGATCACCCAGAACGAGTCAGGAGACTGACAAGCAACGGGAGGATTAGAGTGTTGCAGAGCGATTTAACACCTCTGGAGGTTAGAGCTGGTTGATAATTTTCGTCAGGCTCTGTGATATTCTGTATATTGTCACAAGGTGTAGAGGCCAAAAGGAAAGGGTGTCCCTGCTGCTGTGCCTGGCACCATCCTGGTGCTGGCACAGGATGGCATCGATCAGCACTGCTGGGAGAATCCAGGGGCAGGTTTATCCAGGAATGACCCCCAGCCATTCCTGGGCAATTTTTGGTTCATCTTTGAATTATTTGTACTGCTCTTTGTCAAGGAAACACACTGCAGAAAGATTGCAGTTCTTTTGTTCCTTTGCAGTTCTGTATCTCCACAAACCACTTCTAGTTGAAGCTCTTGTTCTTCCAAACACAATTTCTATCATTCAAATGTGTCTGGAAAGCAGAGAGAAGGGGTGAGGAATGTCTGACTCATTATTTGTCTTCAAATATTGCTTTATTATTTATAGAGTCATTCTGCATTTCAAAAGCATGTGGGCAATGGCAGAAACAAAAAGCTGTTTCTGAAAGCAGTGAGATTCAAGTTACCAAGGCCCACATTTTCAGGGGAATTTAGGTCTCATTTTCTTCACCAGGATGGTGTGTGTAATCCACAGTTAAAATGGAGTTCAAGTCACTTCTTCTGGCATTTCTGATAATTTGTGCATCCCCAGTTCTCCTGTAGTGTAAAAGGAGATATTATAATGTCTGTTTATTGAAATAGGTGGGAAAGTGCATTGGCAGCAGGAGCCTCAGTCTGGCACTGAGTACAACCCCTTGAATAACCCCCAAAAGGCTCTGGGGAACTTCTGGATGCTCCTGGATGTTGTCCAGTTCTGAAAGTCACTCAGAGAGAGGTCCCTTCCTTTGGGGAGAATTCCTCTCCTGTGTTTTAGAGGGCTGCTGGACGTTAGTTTGGTTCCCTGCTGCTGTCCCTGCTGGGATGCTGGGCTGACACAGTCCCTGTTTGCAGGGAAAACTGTCCTGAGCTGTCCACTCTGCACGGGTTTCCCTGCAGGTTGGGGTCATTTGAACTTGGGGTTTTTAACTGGGTGATTTCACACTTCACTTTTACCTTTTCCTCCCCAAGGTACTGCAGAAGGGCTAAATTTAACAACTAAATTTTCTAATATAAATTTCTCTAATATTTATTTTTCTGTGGCTTTAGTTCAATGCTGATATACTGTGCTGTCAATTGAAAATTCCCAAGATAGGTCGAGGTGATAGATGTAGAGAAGCAGTCCTGATTGATGAGAGATCTGTTTTCTTGCCCATTGATTTCTCTGGCTGAAATTGAAATGAATGATTTGCAGTTGAAGTGACTTGACTATTCTTCCTAAAGATCAATTTCAAAACCCTCTCTGCTCTTCATATTAGCTGGGAAATCCTGGGATTCTTTTAAGATTATTTTGTATTCTAAACACATTAAGAGTAACCATAGAAACATACATATTAAGGTGATTTTAATTATTAATAAACTTGGTAGACGTTGCTAAATTATTTTTGTACCTCCACAATGGGTTGTTGACTAATTTACATTTTTTAAAAGTTACTAATACCATTGAATATTTTTTTACTTCAATTTGAGAATTGTGATCATATGCCTTCAGCCTTAACTTCTGGTAAAAATTAAACAACAATACCTGATTCTGGGGAAACAAACCTGGTTCATTAATCTAAGGGCCCTTTTTGCCTCATTAATTATTGCTGTAGTTTTACTTTCATTTCCCTTAAGTTAGAAGAGAAAACCACATTACTTTAAGTTTATTGCTGAATTCTTTGTGAGGATGGGTGCACTTTTGTGCCTCCATCTTTATAGGTGTCAGCAGATAATTTGGAGGACATCCATATATTTCTATTTTCAAATGAGACTCACTAATATTTCAGAGAAGTCCAGCCCTTTTTACCTGAAATTATGTAGTAAATGTGTAGTAAAACAGGTTCAGTAGTATATGTAATATAATATTTGTTATCTTTGGATGTTTTAGTCATGCTATAACTGCAGCTAAATGTAGGGAGACAGCAATTAATTACATCAGAAATAGCTGTTAACACTTTCATTTGTTCTGAATAATGGAGCTGCAGTAATGACCTGAGCCTGGATAAACTGGTGGGGATGCATTGAGCTGTTTGATAACACTGAGCTGCAGCAATGCCTGTGAAAACCAGGTGTGTTTTGGACCCCCACCTATGTAATTGAAGTCAAATATGGCCATGGGTGATTATAGATTATCACTTACTAAAGCCACTATGGCTCAGGAGTGCTTAGCACCCAGTGGGAACGGCTGTGGAATGCAGTCCTGTTCCTTTCTGGGCTGTGCCTTCTCTTCCCCTGCCTTAGCAGAGTGTCAGTGCTGTACCAGGGCTGTCAGCCCAGCCCTCAGCCCTGGCTCCTGTGGGTGCCCAGCCCAAGCCAAGGGCAGAGTAGCTGTGGTGCAGCACTGGTGCTCAGTCCCTCTCTGCACACTGCAGGGCAGCAGGCACTCCTCGGATATTCCTATTTGGCCAGCTCACAGTGGCACTGGAGACCACGTTCCTGTTTGGCCCCTGTGTGGATTCCACCATCACAGGGTGGATGAGATGTTTGTTAAACAGCACATGGTAAAGCCCTGAGTTAAGGCAGACACCAAGGAGACTCCAGTCCGAGGATGCCCTGGCATTGGGATCACTCCTGGGGTGACTCCACCTCCCAAGCCCTGTTCCAGACATTACCAGAGCACACATCAGTGGGGCTTTTTCTCTTGGAACCCAATATTTCCCCTAGAATAACAGGAGCAGACTGTGTCAGAGTCATTCCCATTAAACAGCATTTAACAGCTCTTTTTAAGTCAGGTTTAAAATTGCTTAAACTTGTTCTGGTGGATGGAACTGAACCTCCTCTGCTCCTCAGCTCATTTAGAAGCAAGATCTCAATGTTACAAAAGAGGGAATTTCTTTCTAGCATTTAGAATACTTTATACAAATATTCCTTTTTTCCTTTTTTGCTCTGGTTTATTCAGTGTGAAGACTTTTACTTCTTGAATGTCTTTCTCTTTTTTATTTTTTTCTTCAATCTCCACTACAGTATTAAAATGATTTTTTTCCACACTATTAGCTACATTTACATTCTGCAAGATAAAGAACACCATAGCCATTATCCACCAATCCTATGTATGTAACACTTTAGTAATTTAACAGCTCAAACTTTCACAAAATCTTACTGTTAGCCTCAAATAGTATTTTTTGACTTTGAACAGTGTTATGGCAAAGCAATTGTATATGACTGGAAAGCATCTAATTTTGTCAGAGTTAGAAAAGATAAAACTGCTACAAGTAGGGGAAAAATATCTTGTATTTAGCCACAAGTGGATTAGAAAGCTCAGAATATTTTTGGGTTTAATTGTATATTAACTGTAATTAAGATTTAAGTAATGATAAATTTAGAGGCTGATATAAACTTGCAAGTTTATGATGTACAGTGTTAAAAAAAAAATCCATTATATTCTTTGCCTACAATTTTTTCTTGGCCTCAGGCCACCATTGGGCAAAATCAAACCTTTGATTATAGAATCTGATGTGTATTTACCCTGGGTTCCTCTCTTTAAAAAGTAAATTTTATTCAACTCATTCATGAACAGAACTTATGTTCTTTGTGTATTATATGGGTTTTTGAATGTTAATATTTTAATTGTTAATAGTTGGTGATGGAAAACTAAGAATATTCTTGTTACATTAATGGACTGCCATACAGAATATTTTTTCCTGCACTCTTAGATGTCATGAAATATTACTTTTTAAGGTATATTTATTATGAAAAGATGTAAGTTAGACATTGATGGACTGGGTTTCATAGAACATTGTAAAGCCCAGCTGTATATGGGATAAAAATAGAGATAAGTGACCAAGAAAAATGTTTTTTGAAGCTGCATTTAAAATTTTGTTTATTTATTTACCTATTTATTTTACTGGTGATGTGTATGATAACAGTACCACCTTTTAGGCAGCTTGGAAAGTTATTTTCTAAAAAGAATTCAGCACAGATTGTTATGTTAATAGGTTCAGTCTGGAGCTTCCTATAAAGGTCATCTTAGACATTAGGAATGTATTTTAAAAGAGCATTTATTTTTTAAGCCCCCATTTAATAGTTATTGGTTAAAACATCCAAAGGTTGCCATACATAATCATTAAAGAAGCTATTTATTGAAGCTTTAACTAAGTTTACATTTCTAGTTTTAATTTTTTTGTCGGAATCTTTCACAAAAGTGGGCAATGCTGATTGGGAGAATCACTGTTCAGATTATCACTTTGTAGTTTTATTTGTTACTTAGTGAAAATTGAGGAAAAGATCTGTGTTTATCAATGCACTTTGAAAACTGGGAAAATATTTTAAAGAATCTGTGTCACCTGACTTGAAGGCATTTTTTTCTTATGATGGTCAACAAGATACTGGTTTGGCTGAATTCCAGAATAAGGCTTCTTAAAAGAGATTACTTCAAACTTTAAATACAGTGTAATTGATCAATCAACATTCTGTGGATTATTTGTTATTTATTCTCAGAGATACCAGTAAATCTTACTTATACTCTTAAAATAATCTGTTTGAGCTCAAAGCGAGCAGCTGTGCAGCTCTTTCCAATACCCTTGTAATCCCCTCAATGTTTCAGATTATTTTTGTAGGAGATTTTTGGCTTTATGTGGAGCTTTTTATTCTAAATGAGTAGTTAGATTAAATCAGGTTGACATTTGTTTGCCAGCAGAGAAAATCAGTGCCTACTGCTTTACTTGAGATAACACTTGCTAAGGACTCTCGTTGTGAGAGTTCTCACTCTGTAGAAAAGGTTCTTAATGGATTTCCTGGTCCAAATTTGGCCTTTTCCCACAGTTCTGGTCAGGTGAGGTTGATGTTGGGACTGCTTTGTGCTTTGCTTCCTCAGTAAATCATTTATTCCAGGGGTACTGACATTTTGGTGAGAGTTTGGTTTATTGGGATGAGCTGCAGAAGGGATCCCACCAGATTAATGTGCATTTTCCTTTTCCTTGTTTCTCCTTGCTGACTGCTGGAGACTGACACACAACTCCTGCAGGCTCATTAATGTTTGCATGCTCGTACACCAAACTGTTTCTCCAGGTACAGAAGCCTATCTTTGCACACAAATGCAAATGTTTATGCAGAAATATTGATACAAATATCTGTGTCAATAGGAGACGAGACTAAAACAAAGATGCCCTCGCTTGGAACAGCGACAACTTTTGGCTTGCTGAGTCAGAAAATGGAGATGCTCTCTGTAGTTACATTTTATGGCTCAGCTTCCAGTTTTTCGAGGAAGGAAATGATAAAATTTACATGAATTATCACACTAACCTAGAGCGACTCTTTTGTGCATAAATTCAGGCTGGCTAATTGGTGTCGTTGCAAAACTGAATTAAACAGTTTTGCAAGTTCAGAATTAGGTATACAGAGTTATCTTGATGTGAGTAAACAGGAATAATTTCTTATTGTCCATGATTTCATTGGAGAGAGCCCTTACAAAGGCCACAAACAGGGGAGGACCTGTTTGCAGTGGGCACATAAAGGAAATCCTTGGTGTGCAGTGACAAGAACCATCCTGATTTCATGGTACCCACCAGCAATTTCTGATTACACTCAATCCATTTGTAATTTTTTAGAAATGTATCAGTAATTTTGGAAGATCCCTCCAAAGCCCTCCTGTATTTTTGTGGGGTACATGGAAAAGAACAGACGTGCTAAGGTTTGGGGCTCTCCAAATCCCCCAAATTACTGCATGTTTAGCATGTCCTATCTGGAGGTACAGTCTACTCATATTCAAATTGCCAGTTAAAAATAAAACTGCCATGGAATAAATGGCAAAATGTGCAGTGAAAATATCAGGAGCAGAGATCCACCCTTCAGTTTCTTCTGACTACTCAAGCAATGATTCAGCTTTATGAACTGAGAACTTGGCTTTACTAAAACCAAGCAGAAGTCACTCTGGTAGATACTTCCTTTGTTGTTTTTGATCTCTTCTCAATGTCAGTATGATTAGGATTTTTACTAATACAGTAGATTAATGTAATATTATTAAAATTGCCTGGTTTTAGATTTAAAAAAAGGACATTAATGCTGTCATTTAGTCACTATAGGCTGCTTTTGTTTCAATTTAGAAGCAGTCAGCTTTATCCAGGTGTAGTTAAAACTCTCCTTTGAGTGTATAACATTATCAGAGGTTTCTGCCAGGCAGTCCCTGTTAGATCTCCAAACACAGAGTCACTTCAGGGATTGATGACAAAAGGTCTTTCAAGGAGTGTTTGCACTGTGTGTGATAAACTGGCAAAGAAACACCAGTATGGGTGTAGGAGTCACTAAGGCATTTGAAATGCTCTCCAGTGGTGCCAATTTCCCCAGCTGTGGGGGTTTTTTAACCTCTAGTTGATGAGAATTGGTTCCATTTGAGCTGCAGAAACAAAGGCAACACCACTGTTGGTGATATCTGCCTGATATCACTGTTTGGTGATATCTGTTATCACTGTTTGGTGATATCTGCCAAAGGTCAAAGCAAGGGAGAAAGATGGAGGGAATCAAAAATAATGATTGGAGAAAAAGCATGTGGAGAAAGAATGTCAATTTAACAGGACAAAGTAGGGAGCCAAAAATAGTTCTGAGAAGTATTTTTACATCTGTTTCTGTACCCATCCAGTGATCCAGGGAGGAAAGCAGTGGTGTTAGTGGTGGTGGTGGTGGATCTGGATGGTTTTTAGCACGGAAAAAAGTGGAGTAAGACATTGGTCAAGACCTGGGGTAGGGCTTGTGTGTCAGTGTCAGGATCACTGCATGTTTATTGAGATGTGCTGGCAGTTTAGGCTTCCTTCCCACAGATTAAAGACATTCTGGGTTAGCTGAAATCCTTTATTTGATCTGAAGTCAGGCTGAATATTACGCAGAGTGTGGGTAGGATTGTTCCCTTTTAAGCTGTCCTTGTAGGTGGGTCAGGAGAGAGCTGAAGAGTGGGTTTGTGTTCTAAATGAGGAGGAGAAATCTGACAAATCTTCCCTCTGCCAGCCTTGAATTCATTCTAATTGACCTCTGTTTGAGTTATGTACTCACATGTGTCTGAGTTCCAATGAATTGTATTTTGTCTATTTTTCCAGCAATGAATTAGAACTAAATCACAAATACAGTAACATCAATTATACCTTTTTCCCCCTTAAGCAGGTAGGTAAAATTTTTGATCAGATTTGTGATGACATTTTTAATATGAAGAAAACACAAATTATATTTACCATTCATAACTCTAAGTTACATTTCTGCCTGTAATTTTTAAGAAGCTGTGACTACTCAAAGCTGTTTTGAATTGATCTCTGATGGTTTTAGATGAAAAATGAGGTGGATCCACCGATAAACATTGAGTTTAGAGGAGCAAAATTAAAATCTTAATAAAAAATTTTAGAAAAAAGCATAAAGTATCACAGAGTATTGTTACTAACAGAAGTATTTGGTGCTTCATCAGACTGAAATGTTGAAAAGTTTTAAATATCCCAGATAACTGTCAAACACAGCTGCCATCTGCCCTCAGCAGAAGCACCAGCATCTGCTGAGATGCAGACCTGTGACCTCTAGATAAGTTTCTATACACAGGAAAATATTTATCTTCCTACTATGACCTTCCATGAACAAGACGTGAGCCATGGATTTGTTTCCTAGGGAACTAGTGACTGAGGAAAATCTATAATTAGATCTGTGGGTTGTTTGCTACAAGTGGGAATTGGGTGCTAAGCAGGTTCTTAAAGTAGCCAGAAGTATTAGACTTCATGTAATCGAACCAAATTTAGGAAGAAAAAACCCTTCATCATGATATTTCTTTCTTCATATCTTCAATTATAAAAATTAAATACTTTTGATGGGGTACTTATTCCTCTAAGTTCATGTTAATTGCAAAATATTTTCATATTCAAGACTCATCAGGTCACTAGCTGAAGCAAAAATAAAATTAGTCAAGATCTTCCAAGAAATTCCTTCAAATTCAACTAAGTCTTAATTTTCAGGAGCATTTTAGCATTCTCATCAGCTCCATATTCTCACTTTACTACTCCTATTCAGTTCCTCAGGTCGGCTCTGCAACTTCAGCGTCTTATTCTGCAATTCCAATTCCTCTGCCCAGCTGGAGGGTCCCTCTTACTCCAGATCTTGATTTCTTTCTTTGCTGCTGCATGGATCTAAAGATAACATTTGTAGCTGGGTCCCAGGGCAGAAAATGTGGCTGCAGGGAGAGGAAGCAGCCAGGTTTTGTATTCCCCAGACAGCCCAGCTCTGCAGAGCCCATCAGCAGATTATTCCAGCTGAAATGCTGCCCTGGTGCTCCCAGCCCAGGGCCACATCAGAGCCTTGTGTTGTCTGGATGCTGCACGAGAGGCCCTCAGTAATAAATTAAAACTTTGATCTTATTCAGAATAAACAGCACTGTGAAATACCTGTGGAGAGGTGCTGTAAGTTGGGTCTGTTCTCCTCTTTTCTCCCATTTCTCCCTGATTTGGCTGCACCTGTGGTGATTACACATTGTACATTCTGTCCTAAGTGCTGAATTGCTGCAATTCCAAACCATCAAATGTGGCAGCCTTGCCTCTTAATTTCTGCCTTTTTAGATCTGGGAAAAGCTTTCAGTGGAGCTCCTCCATAAATCCAAATAATCCTTTGGTTTGTTTGTTTTTAAGGGGATCTTTTGAGTTCTTCTTTTAATATCATCAATCACAGTCAGATTTCTCCTACAGACCACAGCTTTGGAGCTGCTCCGTCTGGCTGTCACTCAGCAGTGGTGCTCCAATTCCTTCAAGTGACAGGCTTTGCAAGGCACTTAAGTAGCAAATAAAATATGGTGATTAAACAGCTCCTGAAAGGCCAAGCCAGGCCTCCTGTGACAAGGAACATTTCTGACTCCTGTTCCTCTGAGATCACAAAAACCTGTGGCTGTGAATTCTGGCTCTCACTAGGGAGGTATTGTTGTACACAGAATCCTGAGCCTGCAGATATATTTGTGCAATAGACTGCCAGGAACAGGGAAAGGGAAAATTATTTGTAATGAATCTTCTCGCTCGTTATAAATTAGGAGTAAAAGGAAGCTGAGGAATTACCTGCTACAAAAGCTAATGCACATCTTGATGTGTTTATTGAATTACTTTGCTTCGATCTCTGTGCAAATGCTCACTGTTAGCTATTTATATTGGTTAAATCCTCACATTTAAATCCCTGCAGCTGCTGGGAAGGGTTCTTCAGGGGGAATTCTTGCATCTGTGTGCAACTACAGTAATGAACCTGGGGCTGAAGGGATCCACCAGTGCCCAGGGCTCCCACATGCATGAATTCATTTTGCTTCACTTGAACACCTGTGCATCCCACTACAAAGTTGATCTGAATTTTGTAAACATTTATGCATAATTATGATAAAAAGCCATTATGTTGAGAAGATATTTTTTGATTGAATATCAAATATCCTACTTGTTTTGATTATTCTAAAAAGATTTGGAAAATGGAGCCCTGGTGGTGAAACAACTTCACTGGTTTTTAATATGTTGTGTGGTTTTCATACATTGAGATATTTTGTTGAAATATTTGCCTGTGGAATTTATGAACCTTGTCAAATTTCAGATTTGCAATTGTTTCTACTTAGTAGAACATTGTGTTTGCACCGATGTAACCAAATAATAGTTGGTACAGTACCTTTTACAGGAAGTAGAGCCCCAGTCCAAAAAATCCTTCAATGTTCCTCCCTCTTTTAGAGCAGTGCAAGTTCTGTTTCCTTCATGTACAGAAAGTCCTCAATGTGGTGTTTGATCAGAGCATTTGCAGTTTTGTCTGAATGGCTTCAGGAAAGGAGCACTGGTGCCATTTGCAGCCAACCAGTCAGTCTTGCAAAAGAGCATCAAAAATATGCTAAAACAATTCTCAAAATGCTGTTCCTAAATCTGACACTTCCTGAAATGTTTTGCATGACAAAGCTCAGAGTTAAAATGCTAAAAAGGACCCTCTTGAGAATATCAGTGTATATTTTTCTCATTTTCATGATTCATTTAATTTCAATGCCTGATTTTTTTAATTCCCATGTTCCTTCTCTGAAAGTTGGTATAAAAGTTTTCATGTTCAAGGTATTAGTACACCCAGTACTGAATATTTCAGGAATTTTATACAGATATTAAAGCACTTCAGTTTATAGGTGCACTGTTGTAATAATACATGTGTTCCCTATTTTTTTCTGTAACTCATAAGAGCCTTAAGAGAACCTGTGCAAAAGAATGTGATTAAGAAGCAATTGCTACTCTTGCAATAAGAGTTTTGCCCAGTGCCACTGAGGTTTGAATGTGTATAAATATATAAGAATAAATAACAAATAATCCACAGAGTGCAAACTTTGTTAAGGGATTAACAAATTGTGTTTAAAGTTTCAAGTAATCTTTTTGATTGAGAGGCTTCGTGCAATAATTCAGCCAAATCTGTATCTTAAAGTGCAAAATTCAGATATTTTGTAGTAATGTGTTTCACCCAGGATCTGAAATAGGAAAGAGGTCCTTGAAGTTTAAAGTAACTGAATGATGGCTTTCTTTGCTGGGTTAAATCCAGTCTGTGTACATTTGTTTTTTCTCTGGGAGGTCTGTAGATGTGCAATGTTATTTGGACTGTCAACAGTACCAAGCAGAATATTGGGAGCTGAAGGCACAGAAGGAATGTCTGAGGCACTAAATGTAGTTTTTCCCAGCTCTGCTTCCCCCAGAACCCAAACTCTTCACTCAACCTCGTGTCCCTTGCTGTGGCTGTCACAGGGGCTGGGGCTGTGCTCCCAACATTCCCCTTGCTGGTGACATTTCCCTTTGCTCCCTGTGCCCGTGGTTTCTGGAGGGCACAGAAATTTGGATTGGAGTGACGGGCTGGCTGGATTCAGCTTTGCAGGAGAGCTCGTGGAGATGGACACAGCTGTGAAAATCTTGCCTCTTAGGCAGACTGGAGACTGAAAACTGATCTGGAAGTGGTCTGAAATTTAGGACTGTGATATCTCCTCTGCTGTTGCTTTCCATAAACACTTCTAATTGCTGAAGTTTTGTTTTGCTGTTTACTTGAATTTTGCAAATACTGTTCATTCTTGTCTCCATTAACTTGCTTTGGATGTTTTGGATAACATCCTGAAAGGGCACTTGCTTTGATTGATAATAGAGGGGAGTTAATAGCCCATTATGTGAACAAGAGGAAGTGGTACCTGAAAAATATCCTGTGCTGGGTTTATCCCTAATTATCATGAAAAAAGGACACAGTCACTTAGAGAAACTTTAGAATTCTTGCTACCATTATGGGAATGAATCCCCTGGATTCTCTTGCCTGTCACTTGTACATGGAGTGAATCTGCAGAAAGCTTTAATCAGAGACAAAGCCAAGGTCAGGTTTGGCCAAGAACTGCCTTCATCAAAGAGCACACTTTGGCTCCCATGCTCAGCCAGTTTATCTGATATTTCATTACAGAAGCTAGAGGTATTAATTTTTACATAATAAATTATTAAACTCAGCAAATTACATAAATTCCTTTCTAGCCACGGGTTTTGTATGTTTAGCTTACAGTAATGAAGCAGTTTCTGTTGGTTAATGCTTTTGAATAATGATGGGAATATTTTGCATTTGTTTTGGTTGAAAGAGTATTTGAGTCAACGTGGAGCAGATGGAACCTCTGACTGTAAAGAGTAATTTTCAATATGGCAGGACAGGAAGTGTCTGTTTATACAACACCTAAACAATGGGCCTAAACCATTGTTTTGCTCTTGTGGAGCACAGTGATTACAGGAAAAAATAGTTCACCTTTAAATATTCCATGAATAATTTTGCTTCCTAAGATGTTGGGGGGGG
>VZRX01018355.1:0-16449 GCA_013398075.1 Notiomystis cincta | reverse complement strand
GGGGGGGGAAGCAGGAAACACCAAAACCAGACAACCCTACAAAAAATAAAATAAAATAAAATAAAAAACCCACAAGAGGGACACTGTAATGCTCTGAAATGATAAGAACTGGGGCATGAATCAAATATTCCTGTCAAGAGGTGGGATTAGTCTTCTAATTAAAAGGTGAAACTATTATGATGCATCTATAATTCACCTGACATCAAGAACTAAGAAATTCTGGGAGTGGTTGAGGCAAACATTTCTTAAAGAATAAAACTGGTGAGGATGGTGCTGGTCAGGACAGATTTGCTGGTACTGCAGAGCTGTGAATTCTCCCTCTCGGGGCAGCATGGGGTTTTTGTACTTCTATTTCCCTTCTTCTCTTGAGAACACTGTGATTTACTTTTGTGATAAACCCGTAACAAGGGGGGGATCACGTTGCTGAAATGAGTTCAGCTGCGAGGGACACACAATGTCAGCTGAGAAACAGCCCTGGGGAGATCCAGGTTCGGCCGTGGCTCCGCAGGGAGCAGCTCCTGCCAGCTGCCCGGCGCTCCCATTGCTTGGAAGTGCCTTTCAGCTGAGCAGGACCGCAGAGCCCCTGCCTGGGCTGGGCCCTGGTGGGAGGGATCTCCTCAGTTCCCAGTTATCGTCTGAGGAGCCCTGGAGATGGGGAAGGAGCGATGCCCGAGCGTCCACGCGGTGCTGTCCGTGTGTCCTGGCTGAGGAAATACCTCCAACAGCCCCATTACTGTGGGATGCTCTGCTGTGCCTGTTCTGAGCCATCTGCCCACAGAAAGTCCCCTCTGAACTCTGTGACACCAGAACAAGGCAAAATGGAACAGGTAGAAATCGGGATGCCAGATAGAGTATCCCTGCCTTATCCATATTCCCAGTGGATATGGGGGGTCCTGTGCTGCCTTAACAACCATTTCCTGAGAATGCAGAGCCTTTATATGCAACATGTAGCCAGTGCCATATGGTGCAGACATTTTCAGTATTAGAACCTGCACTGAAGTTCCTGACGCTGCGAAAAAAATTATGGAAATATCTCTTTCTGTCTGGGCTTCGTGTAGTAATGACTGTGGGATTTCATTTATGTGTTTTAGAAAAGTAAAAATGAAATCCCAAAGTAAACATTCCAGCAGAAATAATGTGGCCTTGTTTTATCTCCAGCAGGATACTGGGAAAACATTGTTCTGCAAAGGCATTGTGAGCTAGGAAATCTTCCTGTGAACAGTGCTGTGTTTATGCCAGTGCTCAGAATCTCAGCCTTGCCAGAGGACATGTCAGACAATCCTCCTGTTTTCTTCCTTGCTCTTGCTGAAGCACCAAACCATATGGCAAATTAAGCCTGATTTTTATTAAACTTTTCATTGTACTGAGCTCCGTGTGAACTGGGAAATGCACTTTCTTTGAACTATGTAGCCATTATATAAGCATCTTAATTAGGAGATGGTAATGCTCTCCCTGACATTCCTGGGAGTTTGCGGCTCCCTCTTGTGGCTAATTAAGCGTTTTAACGAACCTTCTGAAAATGACTTTTTGTGAGCCCCCACAGCTCCGGGGCAAACTGTGCCGTGGTGCCCGGAGCAGCTCAGGGCTGGGCTCTGTGCCACAGTATCAGGCTGAAGGTGCTGTGCCATACCTGGAGGCACGGACAGGGAAACAGAGAAAAGAAAAAGGTCTGCAAAGGGCTGCACTGTGAATGTGAAGGCTCCCTGAAGTCTTCAAAAAGCTGAGTGAGCTCATCCAGTCATTTAAAAAACCTCTGTTCCTCCCATACATGAGATTGCTGAAGGAGGGATTGCAGCTGAAGTGGGGATGAGATATGGGATGTGTCAGCTCCAAGGAGCACAAATTTTCATTGGGATGTCTCACCACCAAATTCAAGGTGAAGATCTTTGCCAGATTTGGAATTGAGAACAAATTTTCCCACCAATCTGTTTTGCAGGGATTCTTCTTCTTATTATTAGTAGTAGTAGTAGTAGTACTATTATGACCACCACATTCTTGCTTTTCTATCTAGTGTGGAGAAAAGTCTCTATATGAATATCTGGATTTTTTCTTTAAAAATTCCCTTTAAGATCCCAATATTTGTTTTTCTTTCTTATTCTGGATTGTTACAACTGGGGCATTGTGTTTATACTGCATCTTAAATTTGTCATAAACACGTAATGCTTGGTGGCTCTGGTGGAAATGGCTGTAGTATAAACATCTCTGAGTTAGACTTTTGTGCTGGCCTGGGGCTGATTTCAGGCCCTTCAAAGCACAGTTCTTATATGGGGAGGTGCACTTGCCTTTTAATAAGTCTCAGACATCAGGGCAGAAAAGGATCAATTCATCTTTTCCTTAGAAAAACGAGCAGTGGTCATGACATTGCAAAGTCTCGAGTGTAGCTTTATGTTAAGGAAAACGTGTTTTTAGGCTTGACATAAAAATACCAGAAATTGGTCCAAAAATGACCTGAACAGCAGGTAATTTTTCAGTAGGAGCCATTAAGTTTGGGTTTCATCACCAAACCAGAAGTCTCAAAGGGACTTTGCCCTTCTGTCACCTGCAGTGTTGTCTACCTCTGTGTTTTGGTGTGATTTACTTAAAAACACAAAGGAAGGGAACCTCATCCATTAGAGTTTCTGAGTGTTGCAAGGAGGAAGAGAAAAAGAGGTTTTTACTTTGAAATATCTCCCTTCCCCAAAGGGTTGGGAAAGCAAAACTTTATCTCTGAAAATGCTGATTTTCTATTTCATAACTCGTGGCAATTTTTTCTCAATTAAAATAAAGGAATAATGATTATGGAGTTAAGTCAAAATCTCAGTGCCCAGTAATCTGCAAACCAGCCTTGCTCATCCCACAGCAATAGGGCAGCAAACATTTATTTCCTCAGGGACATTATTAAACACCCTGCATATTTATTATCTCAAAATTGGAGAAAGTCCAGATTTCTAAGGCCACTTTCTCCCTTCCTCTTCCTGAGCTGTAATTCAGACTAGAATATAAATTTTTGACTTAATGTTTCTGCAGAAATCAGTGATATGAAATTGCTAGAAACAAAAGAATGCAGAACAGCAGAGGGAAGAAATGGCTTGGCAAGATTGTCAGCCTTAAAGGGCAAGATTAATTTATAATTCCCCGGATTCTGGTGTACAAATACAAATTTGCAAAGCGTGTAGCTTATAACTGACATTGTGTGGCTCTGCAGGTTTGTAAATGTTACTTTGCTAATGTGATGCTGCCTCGAAATCGGATTTTTAAGGATTTTGTTCTCATGGGAGAATAAGGTGATAGTAACAAGGAGTTGCTCTATGTATAAATAGAATTTTGGGAAGTGGGCTAATTCCAGCTGTGTGACTCAGGAGTATTCTGGGCTGGATACTCTGATATTTTCATGCAGTTTTTCCCCTTGATTTAAAATCCTTAGAAAGGAACAGTTTGAAAGGGAATTGGGGGGAAAACCCCAACTTGAATGAAGTATGTAATGATTTCACAATGACTGAGAAAATACCGTGTGATGGCTCTCTGATATGCTAAGGGTTATTGTGAAATAAGAGTGCTTCTTGGCAATCAATAGAATATGTCTCCTTTTTTGTAAGTTTGTAGCTGTTCTATCAATTTAACTAAAAAGAAGAAGTAGCATTAAATGAAATGTCAAACTCTAGACACAGAGTGAATTCAGTGATGGAATAACAGAAACTTTAAGTAGTGAAATTGAAGACACTGAAGATAAGATAGGAACTGGCCAAGAACATGAATAGCTTTTCCAGGGTTTAACACAAAAATTGCACAGTGTCTCGCAGATGATTGAAATCATATTTTATAGTTACATTTTATTGGCAGGGAACATAGCTCAGCATTAGTTAAAAGACTGAAATGACTTATGTGGTTTTAGGATGAGTTCAAAAGATTTTACAGTGTGGCCTATCACTTGTTTCCTGCCATGCAGGTCATCAGAAGTGAAGGGACAGAGGGAGTAAAGTTTCGGCTCTCTGGGAAGGGAGTAGATCAAGACCCCAAAGGAATTTTTAGAATCAATGAGATGAATGGGGACGTCTCCGTGACCCGAACCCTTGATCGAGAAGCAATTGCCAATTACGAGGTGAGTGCCCAGAGCAATAACACTGAGCCTCTGTGTTTTTTGTGTGTGTTTTCTGAATGTGTGTTTGCTCCTGGAAGAGCTGCAGTTAAAGTGAAGACTCCACTGCAGCCACTGTTCTATCAAACTTCAAGAAGAACCGTTGGAAATGGTAAATGTGTTTGTTTTTCATGCGGCTGAAATTTGTCTAGTAGTAGTACGGAATTTCTCTCTGTGGAGAGAATGGAATTTATCTTCTGTGGAAATGCTGTCTGAACATTGTGTGTGCATTTGATTTCTGAATTGGAAATTTTGTTTGGACAAAGGAAGATCTTTTGGGGAAGTTGTCACTATAGAATTATGCATTTTTATTGTCAAATGATCAGTGGAAAGTACTATTGAACTCCATTTTTAGTAATGGGTGTCTTTAATAGGGGTAAAGATGATTCTGATAATATGAAAATGTTACATACAAAATGTACATCACCTACAAAGGTCTTACTGAAGATTCCTTTCCTTGTCAATAAAAAAGTTTCTCTTCATTGAACACCCAGCAAATGATCCCTGAAATCTGCAAAACAACTGCCCTACATTGTCCCAAAATTCACCAGATAAATAGAGGATCTGTCAATCCATGCTTTCTACCCAGCTCATGGTGTTCTCTCACATAACCTGTCCCTGGCCACTCTGATCCAGAGGAGCAGAATTCCAAGTGCTCAGTTGTTGCCTCTCATGTCCCACCACAGGGATTCTCTCCCTCCTCTGGTAGAGGTGCCCTGGCCCCTGTGGGACACAGGCTCTGGGGACAGCCCTGGCTGCCATCCCTGACCCCTCAGGGGCCTCTCCTGCAGTGTAATAATCAACTCTTGCACCTCCAGTGCCGTTTCCCTCCTCCTCTGGGAGAGTTTCCCACTTTGACGATTGGTCCTCCTGCTCAAACAGCACTGCTAAAATTTACCATATGCTGGTTTTCAACACTCAAACATCTCCTTCCTAGCTGGGGCTGCAGTGAAATGTATGTTAAGCACTTGCACAGGATTTATGGGAATTGCTGACGTCCTTCTTGCATGAAAAACTTTGCAGTTTCTCTTTTTAACGCTGTTCCTTGTCTTCATTTGCCAGCTGTTTCTTATTTTACCAGTGGCTTTCCACCTTAATGTGTTGAGTATAAACCTTGAATATTTTTTCTCCTGGAAAATCATAGTAGACTTTCCAACTTAATGCAGCAAACCACAAATGGCCCTCGTATTTGATCTGGCAAGAGACACACTTAAATTAAGACAAACCCATTTCCCTAGAGGAGCCTTTTCGAAGCAATGTAAGTCGTGTACAAGAAATGTCATCCAGCAGGTGATCCAGAGCAGTGTGAATGCACAGCCTGAGAGGCTGGGGTGCTTTCTGAGCTGTTATCCAGCACTCTGCTCAGCAGCTTACCCCCATCCTGCACCAAAAAATGGAGCTGGAATGTTCTGAAGGAGAACCCTCAACTTGATTACTCTGTCTTTGAACCCAGCCCATTATTTTCCAATAAAGTTGTGTTATGGTGTCAGGAAGACAGTGGGATTTTCTCCCTGATTTCCTTGAAGGGTGAATAACCTGAAATATCCTTGAATTTCTCTCAAAAAGTGTTTTCTAGTTTTGAGCTTCCCCCTGCCCAGTATTGTGGTTCTGAAAGGAAAAATTCAAAGAAAAAGGCGAACAAGTAAAGAAGAGACCATTGTGAAAAAATACAAGTTATTTGCAAGCCATCAGAATATCTGTGTAATCAGAGGTGGGGTAAGGATGAAAAGATAAAATCTGTTTGCATTCTCCAGTTACACCCAGGGATGCTCTGCCTGAGCACTGATTTATTTCTTGCACTTACAGCAAGAATTGAAAACTATTAACAGGGCACAAAACAGAGCTTTGGTATCACAGTATTTCATAGAACTTTGCAGATTTTACCACTTCCTACTGTTTTAAATTAGCTAAGAATATTTAATCTGTTAAAAAATAGTTGTGGGTTTGTTTTTTTTTTTTTTCCACTGACATTTGAAAATCTGGGTTTTGCTGCCCTCTTTCTCCTGGAGAAATACTGAAAAACTTGCAGGAATTCTTGTCTGGATTCATAGCAAGAGAACATGGAGAAATTAGAGACTAGTAAATTCTACACAGACAACTTTGTTTATTGTTTGAGTTAATCCCTTCTTTCTAAGGTTTGTTTTTAAGCATTTTATTTCTAGTAAAAGTTAGAAAATATTTTGAAATAGAGTGAAAACATTTGTCTGAAGGTCAGGGCCTGCCAGTCTTTTTATTGGAGGCCATTTGCATTGAAGTTGTATTTTCAGGTGATTTTAAATTTGGTTTTAGGCAAAGGAACTCAAACTGGCAAGAGGAATGTAAGGCATCCTTACCTTCTGAAATAAATTTATCTATTCCATTGGTTCATGAGCTTATTTCTCATGAAACTTTGTGATTTGTGTTCTTAAAGTCCGAGGAATGTCAGTCAGCTTCAGCTTTAAGTGAAAGCTGCTTGTCAAGAAGAGCAGGAGGCTATTGGGATGATGTTATGCCCAGCAAAGACAGACTTGAGTTAAAAAATTGTGCAAAAACTTCTTTTTTCTTCCTAGAAAGGTTCATTAAAGAGCCTCCTGATAGGAATTCTGCAGGTCAGAGCACACTGGTGGATTTACATGGAATGGTTTTACTTTGGGGCTTGCTGGAGCCTGTTGACAAAACTGCTGAATGATGCTCTGAAGAGGGGCTTAAGCAGGCTCTGGGCACGTTGTGGAATTGCTTCTGGGCTGGTGAGATAAGAGGTAGCCTAGAGCCCCTATTTAGAGGGAGCAAAAGGTGTTCTGTTGTGCAAATATGCTCTCAAGCATATTTGGTTTTCTCTCGAGATTTGAATAAAACAGACTAAGTCAGAAATTCCACACAATGGCAAATAGTTTATTTATTTGCTATTGGGAAGTGCAGATGCATAAAAACAGATGAAGGAGCTTGGTGAGGAGATTTAAGATGGATTTTCCAGCCCAAATCATGAGGTGCACACCATCCAAAACCTGCCCATAACTTATGCAATTCCCAGTCCACTTCAGACTCACAGTCTTTTCTGATTCCAGCAGAACAGAAATATTAGTGACTTTTCAGCTCTTTCCTTGAGCAAAAAAATTATAATGATCAAGTGCTTCTGTAAAGAGATGTGATAACAGAGCAAAAAGATTCCAGTGAAGCTGGAAGGCTGCTCGTGCTCAGTGTTGATAAAACCCCAGTGAATTGGGAAACAAAGGGTCAAATAGAGGGCCAGTGAAAATAGAAGTCTGAAAACCAGTGATTATGGGGTAATCTGTTATTTAAAACCCTTGGGCTCATTTTCAAAACCTCACATTTACCTGGGTAATGTATTTGTGGGCAGAATGCAAGAAAAGAGGAATGCAGGAAGAGTTGCAGAGGTTAATTGCCACCACCAAGATGACAAAAAGTTTCTGAGTTACAAGAACTACTTTTTGTCCTTTACTCCAAATTAGGTGGGTGAGATTGGCAAAAATATTTTGTTATTTTTTTACTGTTTGTGCATGAGATTTGGGGTTAGGCATTCCTGGGGTACAGAATGAGCCTCCAGCTGCAGAAGTTCATTTCCCATCACTTCTCACTGCATGGAATCCCTGCAGCTCTGCAATCCAGTCCTGCAGCCTGTGAAGCATCAGTGGCCAAGTGCCATTGGGACTCAAGCTTTTAAAGGGTTTTGCCATCATTGATAGGCAACAAATGTGTGTGGAAGGGAAAAATAATCAGAAAGTGATCCTCTGCAAGCATGAAATGAAGCAGCTTGATAAAACTGTGTGCAAATTAGAGCCATGACCAAATTTACCTAGGCAATTTAAACTGCTAATGAAGAGTTAGTTTTAATTATTTTTTTAAGTAAAGGGCTTTATTTGCCTTAAAAAAATACTTAACAAGAAAAGGTGTGAAATCAGCCCTCAGCTTTTTTTATAATGGCAGATCACAGTGAAAGGATGCCTTGCAAGTGGTAGTGACAGACTGAGATATTTAGAAAAGTTATGTTAACAAGACTGAAAAGCAAACCAGGAGTGTGGAGCTCTAGGAAGAATTGTTTCTATATGTTGGCTGGCAAGCAGGCTGAGAGGAGGGTAAAGATTTCACCATCACCACCTCTCTGGTGTGGAGTGCCTCACTTCAGGTACATGTGGCTGAGTCTGCAGCCCTAATGGGCTCTATTTCCCTTTTTAGCAGGGAACAAACAGTGGAAATGCCTCACAACGATGAGGAAAACTAGCTTGGTCAGGTGCTGAGGAGCATTTTGTGGCAAAGATTTGTAAGGACTTTAATGCATTTTTGCAGATAAGGGAAGTGTTGCTGTAGCAAAAGCCTGGAAGTGAATGGCTGTAATTTATCGTGTGCAGGAGAAGGAATTTGTCGTCTGTGTAAGCCCATTTTAGTGCAGCCACATCCTTTTTAGAATGATTTATCATCCCCTGATACTGAATCTCTGCTGATGCTGGCTGCAGATCTACGGGCAGCACACAGAAATGTGCTGCTCCTTCAGAAGGAAAATCATGAGTTTGCTTCCAGCTTGAAGACTGGTCTAAAATGTATTTTAATCCTGGTCTAAAATGTATTTTAATCCTGGTTATCTGCACTGGCAGATTTGTCTGGAGTGTAACTGATCTGCTGTGTTTTGAGCTGAAAGCAGTTGATGGGGAATGTCAGACCCCAGCCATCTCCTACTAATATCCCCAATAAAAGAAGGCACTCAGTCTTTCATGGCAAGAAGAGTTTGGTCTTGTAGAGATGTAAATTTCAGTAAAATGTGCTTGATTTAATTAAAGAATCATTAATACACAGAGCAAGCCTGTTAAAATCCTGATTTCAAATTGCATCTGTGACATCAAAAAAGAGTAATGGCAGAGTTCAAAGTTTCAGGGAGGACTCCTGACTGTTGAGCAAGGGGAAATGGAAGGAAATTTTACTGACAAGAACTAAAAAAAAAAAGAGTTCTTGTAGAAGTATAAAACATAATTATTAATCAGATAGAAATTATTTATATACATGAGCTGCAGTCAGATCAACTGAAATACAGCTGAAAATTCTAACAGTGAAAAAGATCTCTGTAGCTTGTGTTGCACGTTATATTTAGGGAGTGCAGGAGATTTATGTTGTTTTTTTTTTTTATATTGCTAACTTTACATATATATTCATTAATATACTCACACATTGGAGCACCAGGTAAATTCAGAGAGGACTCTTCAAAACAAAAAACCTGGAGGCAGAAACAAACCGAGCAGAAGCAAAGGCCTGGATCCTTCAGTGAGATCCATATGGGCAGGTTCCCAAATTCATGGGGAGCTTTCTGGCACTGATCATTTACCAAAGTCAAAGCCAAGGTGATCACTGTAACCGTGGGCATAAATCAAATATTTCAGCATATAAATTTGAAGTAAGTGGAGTCCCATTTCTTAAAACTCTGATTTAAAGAATTGCTCATGCAGCTGGGATGGAGATGGGATTTCCAGCTACTGGAAATATTTCTGTCCCAAGGTTGGTTTATGGGGTAAAGAGAAAACCTGACAGGAAGTGAAGTTAAAATTCATGTTATTGTTATGTATATTCTCCTATTTTGTCTCGGGGGGAACAAAATATTCTGTATAAACTCTCTAATTTACCATATCTTGTTCATTTTTGCTGGCAATAGTCTGTTCAATAAATACTGTATGTAAATTAATACCTCCTAATGTTATGAGATAGCAGCAGGGTACTGTGATTCCTTTCAGAAAGCAGCAACATCCTCATTTTCTTTCTGGGGAAAGCCTGCAAAAGTCAATAGTTGGTTTTGTTGGAGGGCATTTGCTTTATTGTGAGCTCTGCCTGCTCTCATGGCTTTGCCATCCCTGCTGTTCAACAGCACTGTTGTGTCATTTGTAGCAGGAATAGAGAGAAATTTTGTAGAAGGGAGAAATCAGCAAAGCTTTGTTTATAACCTGTAACTGTCAGTGGGCTTGGATTTCCACCTTAAAAATAACACCTTCCAAACACCAGGAAAAATGAGTATTTTCTTATTGAGGAGTGGGAGAGTGGAAATGCAGAGCAGCAGGAACTATGGGAAAATGTGAATTTATTGAGACAGTAACAAATGACATAAATTTTGTTTGCATGGTTGTTTAGTTTTGTGGGGTTTTTGTCTGTTGTTTTGTTGGTTTGGGTTTTTTTAAATTATTTTCTAATAGAACACTCCCAGAAAGAATAATGATGTGTTCAGTAAAACATGAGGAGACTAATAACACTTTCTGTCATATTATGTTAATTGTCTATGAAACCACTTTTGTTATTATATATTAATTGCATTTTAAGGCATTTAAAAGTCATCATGAGGCTTTTTGCTGGTTAGCAGGTCGGTTGGTTTGTTTCCTTTCCCCATTTGTATTTTAATAACCCTCAAAATATCTTGCTGAGGCCTCAGAGCTCTGGGTGCAGTAACAATATCCAGGAAGACACTTGGCCCTTTCCTCAGAACTTGTGTTTTCCTGCAGGACAGGAAGGGATCTCAGGAGTTCAGGGGAAAGTTGGTGTGAGTCAAACTGCTTGGGCAGGAAATCTTTATCTGCTCATAAACCCTCCTCAAACCAGGCTGACACACGACCTACCACAGGTTAAATATAAAATAGAAACCATTACTCTTGTCCTTATGAATGGAGAGGAGAATCTTTTTAATCTCCTATTAGGTGTACATTTTTGTTGGTTTGCTTTGCTGGAAAACCACACAAGTTCTGAGCTTCCTGATCCTTTGCTAGAGACTGCAGAAATGTTTTATTTAGACATAAATTACCTGTCCTGGGGCTCAAGACAAAGTCTTGAAGGTCTGGCCCTGCTTGCTAATTTAATAATAAGTGTTTTGTCATCCATCAGTAACATCCAGAAGGTAACACAGACGTTTCTGAAGGTTGGCTGCTCAAACTTCCACATCTCTTATTCTTTACAGCACAGAAAGAATTCTGTTTTATTTAGATATTTATTCAAAATTCAGAATCTTAATGTTCAAATTGCTGGAAAGGCCTTGGTTTCCATGCTTTGTCCTGAACCTGGAAATGTGCATCCATGACTATCTTGAGCTTCTGTTTCTAAACAAGACAGGTGTGGTCTGTAATAACTTTATTTTATATTTTTTATTTTTCCTTATTTTTAAAGCACTGAAGCAATGAGTTCATTATATTTTTGGCAATCATTCCCTGTCTGCAGCCAGAGGAGCTGCTGCCTCCTTTCTGACCTCTTGTTCTTTATGTCCCTGAAGAAAACCACATTACCTTATGTATCCTTTCCTGCCATCTTCTCATTTTCCACTTCTTGCATCTTTTTCCCTTGCACTTTTAGCTTCATTCCACAACACTTTACTCCCCCTGTCTTCCTTGATGTTTTATGTTGTTCTCTTCCACTTTTCCTGCACTCTCTGCATTTCCTTGTTCAGACACTGACCTGTTTTCTGCTCTTTATAAATAATGTTGTGAGGGGAACACATAACCATCATCTGAGCATAAATTTGTTTGGTTATTGTGTAGAACCTCTCCACTGTCTTTGCAAAAGCTGAGCTGCTTTATCCATTCTAATCAGCTGTGTCCATAAATAAATCCTTTTAGAAACCTGTGTTCTGGAAACCTTTGACTTCTCATTGCTTCCTGCACGACTCTGCCTTTTCTGCAATGTTTGTGAAATAGCCCAGGTTGGGAATCTCTCATGCTAAGGAAATTTCAGTGCAAAATCCAACTTTGTTCCCAAGTTAATGCCTTTCAGTCTGTATATCTCTCCCATCAACTTATGGATATTAATTGAAGAAGTGTATGATTATCTGGAAATTTCTAGCATTTAGTTTATTAAAGTAATTCTAATACCCAGTTCTGCCAGCCCCGGAATTGTGGTCTGCTCAAAAGTGAGCTGTACCATTGAACACCAGATACAATAATTAGTTCTGTGGCTTCAGAACTGTGAGCTTAATGTTTGATCTCTGTAGAATTATTGTAGGATAATGGGCCATAATTTTAAAGCTGTATTTGCATGTGTTTGGGGCAAAAGCACTAAACAGGTTTTTAATTTTAATGCAGAGGTAAGTTTTAATTAATGTGCCATTTTTGCAAAATGTGTGCAATGAATTTGTATAAAATTAAGAAACAGGGATACTTCAAGCCTTCAGTTTGTGGACTCTGTGAGTTACTGTAACATCATTAGGGGGAATTAGGCTACAAGAGATAAAATTTAAATATCATTGTCCAGTTGAATGTGCAGTTATCTTCAAGCTCCAATCTTTTGGTATCTGTTCATTTTTACACCAACCTTTAGGAGTCCTTTTATAATGCAATATTTTCACAGGACCCCAGACACAGCCTGTTCATTGTTGTTTATTTTTAACCTTTGAGGACAAACAACACTGTGGACCATGGGGTCTCCATTATTGAAATGATACAAAACTTACTGTGTGCTGTAAAAAGAAATTTAAATAAAGACAGAAGATTGCAGTCCAGGATCCACCTGGCCAAGTGACCTTCAAAGTTTTTGACTGCTGTATTTTAAGTCCCCTGCAGGGACTCATCTGGACCCCAGCCCATGGGGGAGGCAGATGCCCACCTGTGGGTGGGTGATAGCAATATTTTATATTTTGATCTGTGGAAATGAAGTTAGAACCCTTTGTTGGTTGTCTCTCCCACAGCCCAGAACGTTCCAGCTGTCTCTGTGTCCCCCCACTGCTGGGACAGCCACAGCACCACGGGGCCCTGCAGCTGGGGCTGAGCTCCCAAATCCTGCAGGAGCAGAGGGAGAATCCCTTTTCCTGTGCCATCACACAGGAAAATGTGTGCAAGAAATAAAACGATTTTTTAATCAGTTCTGACTGATACATTTACCAAACAAACAATAAGAGATTAATTTGTTACCAGTCCATTTTAAGAAAATACAGCTGCACATCTCTCTGTTGCACATGTGTGTGTTCAGGTTGCTTTTTTGCTATACTTTGATTAAATACCTCCAAATAGATCCAAAATATATATCCCTGCACAAGCACAAATGTATGATGTCATAAACCTTAAGTGATCCTTTTAACCTGGTTTCTAGGGGAGGATCTTTTGATCCACAACATTTGAGCTCTGGAATTCTTTTTGGCTGTTAGATATTTAATTATGTAAAATGAAAATAGGACAGGACTCGATAGGTGGAAGTTCAGAAAAACCACTAAATGTGATGAAACCCATAAAAATGTAACTTTGCAACACTGCACACTGCAAGCAGAGCAGTGAGAATTCCCCTTGTTGCCTTTATTAGTTGTTTGTGGTGGGAACATGGAAACAGATGATTCTTCTGCGTTCACATTTTGCTTTCTTTAGATCTATTTCACTGCATAAGAGCAAATGAGAGAAAGGTGTGGAGGGAATTGAATTTATAAATATTTAGAGAACACTGAATGAAAAGACTTCTAATATTATGGAAGTTTTACTTTGGAACAATTTTGTTAGCATGTAAATGATAAAAGTCTTGCTGTGTTTATCCTGGTTTACTCAGGTCATAACTAATTATTTCTTAAGTAGACAAATTCCCTAAAATTAAGCTCCATTTATGTAAGTGTCTGAGTTTATTTTTCCTCTTCTGGTGGCTCATTAAGAAGAGACGTGACTTTAGTTTACGAATTTTCAAGAGATAATTTGCTGATATGAGTTCATGTAAAACACCATATGTTTAGCCTGGTGTGATGGATCTTTTTGTTTGGAGGAGTTTTGCAGTTTTTTCCTGTAGAGAATAGAACAGGTTCCACAAGCTGCTGGCAAAACCTCTTGTGCAGGTGTGAGACTGGAAGGACAGGCACTGCAATCCTGACACTTTGAGGTTATTCATAAGGATGTTTTTTGGTTTTTTTTTTTTTTTTTTTTTTTTTTTTTTTTTTCTCTGATTTTTAGAATCTTAAAAACTTTTTTGTCCAAACTTGTTTGTCTGCCAGGGCTGGGAAATGCTCTGCTTCAAACTCTCCTCAGGTCTAACAGTAAAACATAGCAGAACATCAAACAACCCTGTTGGGACTGAGGGCTTCTGAGTGGAAAAGCAGGGGGAAATATTGGAGAAGGTGGTGTGGAGCCAGAAAATCTCCATCTGAAATGGTTCTGTGCATGGAAGGCCTGGAGAAACACAAATTATTTCTTCTGTACCCTGCTCTGCAGCTGCATTTGCAGCTTAAATTTGCAAAGCAGACACAGTTCATCTCTGCAGAATTCTTCACAACCTCTGCTCTTGACATTATTCTTAATATTTATTTTACACACTGGCAATTCAGAATGTAAGGAATTGAAAATACCTATTATCTATTTAAGGCTCTGCTATTAGATATATTTCTTAAGTGTATTATATATCCTTTAAACACAGGTGATCTGTGTTTGTCAACAGAGTACAGATTTTATTTGTGGAAGAGAACAAATAAAGCAATGTACTACAGTTACATTTCTGATAGATTTAGAAGATTTAATAGAGTTAAAAAACAGGATTATGATTTACTATTTAGAAATTACTAAGAGGGAGGAAAATCATGACAGTTTTAAACTACCAATTTTTCTTGTTGTCTGAAACAACCTGTAAAAAACTTCCATTTTTTTTCCCTGCTGCTAAGGAAACATAGTGGAGAGGACAAAAAAGAGGTAAAGAAATCATTCTAAAAATAACACACATCGCCTAAATGCTAGAAAGTTTTATTGTATTTTATATTTTCCTCTCTAAAGAGGACATTTGCTGTGGCAGACCTCTTTACTCTCTTTCCCAGTTGATGTGAACTTGGAGTTTCCCTGTGATCAGTGTGATGTGATCTCCCTCAGGGAGGGCCTGAGTTTCCTCAGGGATTCTCAGGTGTGAAGATCTCATTCCCAAACCCTGGAGCTTTTCCCTCGGAGAAGATTGCAGTCTTTGCCCAGTCAAAAATCTAAAGCTTCCAACAGAAACTTGGAGGAAAATCAGCAATTTTGGCACTTGCTGAGCCTAAAGTGTTCCTAAATGTTTCCTTAAGTTGCACCAAGGAAAATATAGGTTAGATATTAGGAGAAACTTTTTTACAGAAAGAGTGATAAAATATTGGAATGGTCTGCCTGGGGAGGTGGTGGAGTCACCGTCCCTGGACGTGTTTGAAAAGAGATTGGATGTGACGCTCGGTGCCATGGTTTAGTTTAGTTGAGGTGTTGGGACAGAGGTTGGACTGGATGATCTTGAAGGTCTCTTCCAACCTGGTGATTCTGATTCTGTGATTCTGATTCTGTAAACCCAGGACTGGGATGCTCACAGCTGTGCTGAATGTCCAGTGACAGTGAAGGAAGGGTGGGTGTGCTGTGCACAAACCCAGCAGGGGAAGCCCAGCCCGTGGTGGGGTTGGGCTTTGAGGACCTGGCTGTCCAGGGGTCCCCCAGCTTTGTGGGACACAGAGGTGGCCCAGCAGAACTTGGACACTCCAACTCATTTGTGCCCTTCAACACCTCACTTTGAGACACCCTGCATTGTGCCAGCTTGCAAATTACACAATTAACAGTCGCTGTTAATTGTCAGGTAAAGAGTCATCCAGCAACACGGATCTTGAGCTCCCCTTCAGCCTGTTTGCAATTGATATGTGCAGTTGTTTATTAGAGAGAGGCTTGAAAGGGATGGAGGGGTTTGAGGATGTGCATTTAATTTCATAATTTCATTTCTTCCCTGGGAGCTTTGATCAGTGCTGTGCTCACTCCCTCTGCCACGTGCTTTGAACTCGTAGATGCACGTGTATAAATAATTTCCCATGTCACTTCTTGGCTCATCTATCCAGGCTGATATATGGAAGGCAAGTTGTATCCTAAATTCTTGTCAGTAGGATTAGTGAATTGATCAGTTGAATTCTGAATTAAAATTGCAATTAAAGGCAAAATTGTATCTCTTAGGCTTCAAGTCATTTTCTCAAAGTGTAGCAGTCAGATTATAGGCTTTTGACCAGGTTTGTATTATGAATAAAAACCTGTTTTCAATAACCTTTTCTTTTTCTTGTATTTGTAAATTGATCTCTTAGATTATTAGCAATTACTAAATAAAAAAGATGTAATTTTTTTTATTTGTTCAGGGTTTTTTGTGGGGTGTTTTTAGCTTAAAGAGGGAATTCCATTGATATTTGAAAATACTGAAGATGTGATTTAGGGAACCATTAGTAGCATATAATGATTTTATTTTTCCAATAGATTCTTCTCAAAGTATTTAAAATGACAATATGGGCATTGCATATTAAATCACAGTTAGTATTTACAGGTTATTGATATAACAGACTATAACAGACTCAGGACATACTTCAGGCATGAACCTTTGCATTTAGGTCTGAGCCAGAAACTTCCCTGATGATAGGGAAGATTTCCTTCCTTCCTTCCTTC
>VZRX01018354.1:92040-133585 GCA_013398075.1 Notiomystis cincta | reverse complement strand
AAAAAAAAAAAAAAAGCCAATTTTAATGATCCCAGTACAAGATACATTACAAAATTCTGGTTTTTTACCCAGGCCCATCTGCTTCCTACTTATGTTCAGAATACAGCTATAGTAATAATCCCTCACTTCACTCTTCAGTACTTGCTTACTGCTACTCACCAAGATTTGGTTCTACTTGTCTGTAAATACAATGCTCACTGACATGGGAGCCTTTGAGAGAAATTAGGGAACCACACGAACCACAGAGTATTACTTACATCAACATCTTTTCTTTAAGCTTTATACATCTGTAAGATCCCCACACTAATCATCAAGACTTGGGTTGGACAGTGATTGATAAGATTTCCCTACTGTGGGAGCAAGACAAGCCAAAACTCACAGGAAGTTCATAATGAGTCCTGGCAGGCCAGCAAAGACCCTGTGATAAAATCCTGAACAACAAAATTAAAGTCTGTGAAAGAATTAACTCAGAAACAAAGCAATCAAGTTAGAGAAAGACATAAAATCTGTACAGGACACCCTTCCCAAAGTCCATAATAGGAAAAAGAGGAAAGAAAACAATTTAAAAAAAAAACAAACTAACAAAACACATTACAGAATATTGGTATAAAAGATAAACTGCTTGAAACACCAATAAGAGAGTGGTTTAATGTCTGCTGTAAACAAGCAGAATAATTTATGCATTTAAAAAAATGGAAAAACAAGGCAAAGAAAGAGGAATAAAAGAGATAGAAAGCCTATACCACAAGAAGAATTATATCTGTAAAAAGTTCATGTGTAAAACTTTGACTGAACTTATGCACCTTTGGGTTTCACACACCAGTAGTTATTTCTATGCTCATAAAACTCACAAATTAAACTTTTATTAAGTGCATTCAGAACTTTCTATTTTTGCACATTCCAGACACTTCAGACTTTCCATAACTGTCATCTAGAGAAGTCTCACTCCCGAAGTACAGTGGGAGAAAAATGTGTGCTGTCTGTAGATATATAATACATGATGGCTGATCCTTTTTACCACATTTATCCTGGAATTCTGGTGACATGAACAAACCACTTGAGTTTTACTTTACTGGGGTTTTATGACCAATGCATAACCCCTTAGTTAAACTTGCTAATGACAATAATTAGCAACTAAAAATATTGTCATTCTTTTGCCCTTGAATATAGAATGGTAACCTGTCTCCTTGTGCACAGTATCCTTCATATCATGTGTAGCCAGCCAAACATATTTGTCCTGAAAAATCCTCTCTCTAAAACATCCCAAGTAATTTTATGTCAGTATTACTAACAAATTCTATCATAAATTGGATTTTTACAGCACTGCCCATAGCTATTTGATATGAACTGATTTCAGAAAGAGAACAAAGCATCTATATAATGCTTCATAGCAGATGCAAAAGTATCAGACTATATACTTTTTTTTTAAGTGATCCAAAATAATCTATTTATGTATACATATCTATATTTATGTGCTGGTCCAGAGTTTTTCACTCCTGCTTTTGCACTTTTACTTATAGAATGGTTATGATTGAATATCAAATAGCCAAAGCTGCAAGTTAAGAACTTGTCTTATGTATTCATTCCCTTGAACTATGCAATCCGTGGCAGTTTATTCAGATTTCTGATCATTGACAGAAAGATAATGTGTCATACTTCAAAGCCCATTTTATCAAAGTATTGAAATGTAGTTTTCAAAAAGGCTGTTGCCAGTGTAATGTGTTTGTCAAAAAACAGGTTTTTGAAAGTATTTTAATCAACTCTCAATATATTTTACATTGGACACTTAGAAATCAAATGTTGTTTTCAATGTATTTTAAATACATTGAAAGTGTCTGAAGATTTAGCTTAAATCTCTACATTATTTTGAAGCACAATTTTCTAAAGAAACACATTTTCCCCCTTTCTATCATTAAAATGTAGATTTCACAAAGATATTGGATCAAATTCTTTCAAACGTCAGAAGCACATACCTACACTAGACGTAAAGAAACAAAATGGATTTTTTGGTGACAGTGTACTCAGACACCCTTGTGCAGAATAGATCTGTCTGAATAACAAAAAAATTATTCCCTAGTAATTTATTTAGCAGCTGACAAGGGAGAACAGAACAGATTTTTCTATGATGAATATTATTGAGCCATATATAAAACTGGTCATATAGTGAAAATATACATTCATAGATAATTTCATCATCAATTGAGTAAAAAAATCTTGGACTGAATTTCTGTTCATAAATTTCCTGTTGAGCAGTTATGCTATTCCTTTTATTCTCTGAGCTACAAGATTTCTACCTAGAAAAAAGCAAACTAAAGCAAAATAATTTTCAAAATCTAAGGCTAACATAGTACATAATGTTAGCAGGTATTTGTAAAATCTGCCTCCATTTATATATAAAAATGATAAAAATTTTGATCAAAATGAACAAGCACAAAATCCCATGAGAACACAGTGCCACACAATCCCTTTCAGTGCCTGGGTAGCAAACATTCTGCTGGTAAACCCAGCCTCTGCAGGGTTAGCACATGCCCTGGCCTTTGAACAAAATGTTCCTAAATTCACAATGTTCACAGCCACAGCACAAAGAATTGTAAAGACTCTTGCTGCAAAGGCTTTTAAGCTCACAAAACAAGGTACTGCATGGCTTCTGGCACAGGAAGATATAAAAGTCATTCATGAGTGACTGTCACACCTTGTGAGAAAACACAAAGCAGCATAGACTTCAAACCAGTAAAAGAAACAAAGACCAAACACTCCAAATGTTTTTTGCTAGTCAGTAGAGACCTGCTGTGACCCAAAGCTCACAGATAGCTTTCAACTGGCTGCTGGATCTACCAGTGCTAGAGCGAATCGGAAATAAGTGGATTTCCAGTAACTTCAGAAGAAAGCTGGTCCCACTGGCAGGGAAGCTATGGATTGGTTGGTTCCTTGGGAGGAAGAACTTGTGGTTTGCAGAGGTGGGTTCCTTCCTGAGGAAGAGGTAAAGAGCAGCAAACATGAGCTCTGGGTGTTCGAACGGGCGCTGGATCCTGCAGAACAGGCGCTTGTTGGCCACTTTGAAGAAGTCCACATCACCACACAGGCAGAGCATAAGGAGCTGGTGGGACTCCTTCCAGTTCAATGAATTTGGTATTAGCTCAAAGTCTTACTTTTTATGTTCATTGAGTTCATGAAAAAGTTAGGTGGAAGGAGAAATATCACACCTAATATTCACCATCGAAAGGTTATTTCGGCTCCTTCTGTAAGCTAAGAGACACTTTGAAATGCATATCCAGCCTTCCTAAGATAAATGATACTTGAGTTGCTCCTGCAAATTATTCTTGCTTTATCCTGATTAGCAGACCCCAGTGTTTAACTTCTGGATAAGATTAGACCAAGCAAGCACAATGATGGCAAAGTGTCTTTTTGAGATTTAGCTTTTGGTATTTTTTGTTTTGGGGAGTTTTTTGGGTGTTTTTTTAATAAATTTTGTTGTTGAAAGCTGAAAGTAGCAGCTTGGGAATCTAATTTTTGACAGAAAATAATTTATAGACTTATATAAGAACAGAGGTATATAACTAGATATACAGTCACATGCACACAGGATAGTTCCAGTTCAGGTCAGCTTAGGAAATTCCTGTCCATGTAACAGTGTTGATTAGAGATAGGATTTTTTTTTTTTTTTACAATGTTCCTATATTGTCAACACTTGTTTAGATGCAGTTACAGCAATCTACTACGCTTTTGATGACATAACTGCTTTGGTTTAGCAACTCAATGCAAATTACTTTAATGGTAGTGAATCTGGCAGGTATAAAGTGCTTTTAGAGACAGTGAAAGTATTTTAACCTGATCATGTAAAAGACAGTATCAGAGAAGTAGGAGGAAGAACTGTGCATCACAGTAGGAAAAATATAATCTGGGTTCATCCATGGAGATACTTCTTTCTATTTTTCTTTTGTGACTTATATTTACTTATAATATTTTTGAGAAGTGTCTCCTACTCCCTTTCTTTTCTTTCATACTAGAAGAAAATCACAACCACAAGTCTCTAAAAGAAGCCATCAGCCTGTTGTTCTGCAGGTGTTACTGCTGGAGCAACACCAGCTGGAGGACACCAGAAACAGCCCTACTCACCTCTTCACATGCCAGCACAGACAACTTTGTCCACAAGACCTTGCCCTGGAATATAGAAGGAGGTGTAGTGTTCTGAAGTCTCTTAAGAGCACCAAACTTTGTCAAGGCTAGACTTATTCTTGGGCCTTTGAAGAAATTATTTGTACTAACAAAATAGCTTCATGTGAGGAAATAAAAAGCAGCTCCCCAATCAGAAGAAGCAGCAGACCCAGGGTCCTTGGTGCTTGCAAAGCTCAGCACATGAGAGCTGGAAGGAGCAAGGAGGGACAGGGCACATGCCTCTCACCTGGGCCAGGGCTGTCCACACTTTCTGCGGCAGCACAAGTCTTGCCTTGAAACCCAAGGAACAACAAGGGTAAGGAAAAACCACAGCTGCCTTTTCCACAGACAGTACAGAATTATAAAATCCATGCTGGAGATGCCAGAAGACAGCTCTCAATTAGAAAAAATCACTCCCTTGTAGGCCAAGGGTAAAACCCTTGTTCTTCTCCCCTCTCTTTGGAGTCAGGTTCACACTGGAGACATTTTGTGGGGTTTCTGTGCATGAGGAACTGAATCAAACCAAAGCTTAGGTCACAAGACCAGCATATTTCTTTAGTTACCACATAGCTTTCTTCATCTCCATGTAAAGCAGGCACTTTCCAGAGCAGAGCCAGCAACGGGCTCCTTAGAACATAATATAAAGCCTACATACATCCTTTTCCAAGAACAAAAGTAGTCCAGCTTGCTTCAAGAGCAAGAAGCACATCTCTGAGAGGAGAAAAACCACACATGTCCACACAGCAAACACATTTCTATGGCTTTCTCTTTTCATTTTCCTTGTACACAAGTTGATGAAAGCTAAAGGGCAGCATTCAGTCATTCACACCTCAATACTCTAGCCCACCTTCCCCTTCAGAGAACTTTAAAATTCAATTGCTCTTCAACAATGCTACAAAGCCTTACAAGATACTCTTTTTCTGCAGGTCTGCACCAAAGAATTGGAAAAGCAATCAAGCTAGACATCTGCTAGAAGAGCAGCAATTAAGAGCCTAGCAGATATTAATGATACAGGTAATCTAGCCCCCCTCTCAAGTGAGCCCTGCAAGGCAGAGAGAACAAATACACTGCTGAAATCAATTCTTTATTCAACAGATATTTTTAAATCACAAACTGACTGATTATTATATGTACTATGTTCTTTTCAAAATGGAGATTTTTTTTACCCCTCCTTCTTCTGTTTCCTTTTTGCCAAGTGGGTACCAAAAGCCCAACTCTACCAACTCCTTATTGTGAGACATCTGTGTACTTGCAAAAAGCTGAAAACACTTGTTGAAGCTAAAGAAGAAACACTGAGCCGACAAACCCAAGCTGAAACTCCATAACCATTCAAAATTCAGTTTTGATTTATGTTTTTCTAATTGCCCAGGTACTGAGGCTTTCATGCAGAACTAGATTTCATGCAGATATTTGCTCACCATATTAAAAAGATTTATAAATATTTTATCATTAAGATGTTTATAAAGAGAGTACCTGTTGAGGTCAGAGTAGAGAATATTTTAGTAGTCCCTCTAGTTGTGGTCAGAAAAAAAAGGCAAGAACTAACTCTCACAACTTTGCTCACCTTCTATCACTATTCTCCCATCCTACTTTAGAGCTGATTTGCTTCCTTTCTTTTGCTCACCACATCTCAAATTATTTCTGATTTGATGGACAAGCACAGTCACCAGAGTATCTCTATTTGCAACAAAGACCTTGTGGTCCTGAGCAGAGAGAAAACCATGGATTATTATCCATATGGGCTCTATTTTGCTATGTTCCTGGTTGTGACTCACAGCTATATACCATGATGAGCTAGTGAAATCCTATATATAAATAATGGATTGTTCATTTGAAACTGTACAGTAAATATCCAGCAATGCCTTTCCCTTTGGCTCTTCTCAATCATTGTTTCTTTCCACTCTGCCATTGCTGTAAACATTGGTCTATTAAAATTCAAATCAGATAAAATCAAAGTAGCTTAATTAATTTTTATTTGTTTAGTTTTTAAATGCAACCCTTTTTCTTCTGTGCCATATTTTCCTGGAAGGTGTAACCTTGTGTAACACCTCATGGATTCCTTTTGGACTTGCTATTCACAGGAGAGCTGAGTGCACCTTCCCTGAGGCACAACAAACTGTGTGATTTTCCTCTGCACATTAATTAGGGGCCTACAGTCAAATTCCAGCAGATAGAGGTTTAGGAAAACAGCTCTTCCTCCTGTGAGTAAAGGAGGATGCAGTTCATTAGGCTATGTTGTAGCCTCACTAACGTACACATCAAGCAAAATACAGTTTCTACCTGCTTTGGACAGCCAAACCAGTGGGGCAATACTCCTGCCAGGCTCACCTAGTCAAGGTGTGTGGAATAAGGGCACCCATGCAGCTCTTCCTTTGCCATCTTTTCCTCTATAAACTATTTCAAGATTAGTTATAATTGTGCCAGCTGGCTGCAGGCAAAGAATCCTCCTGGAAAATTCTAGATGAAAAGATGATAAACAAAACTAATTTAAAAAAAAAGCAGGGAGAAGGGTTTGGTCAGCAAGCTGCTCTGTATCCATTTACTAACATATTTTTTATACCTCTAAAAAAAAGCATTTATGTTTCTGTAATGAGTCACAAAACCAAACTTTAAAAGTAGTAGATTATTAATGACTGGAAAAGGGTAGTAGAGGAGATGAAAAGGGACTTTACTAATGCTTTTTCCATTCTTTTAGATATCTTCAAAGGCAAAAAGCCAAAACTAGGAAGAGAAAGGTACTTGGAATCTCTGGTAATAAGAATACTTTCAAGTCTTCTGGTGTGTAAGTACTTCAAGTGTCACGCAATATTTCCTCACAGGTGTTTCTATTAAACTCTTTTCCAAAGGTAAAACAAATTGTAGTTCTTAATCTCAGACCAGAATAGGCATCTTAGTAAAGTGTTTGCTCTCCTGTCATAAAGACGTTCTTGGCCCATTTCGAGTATCCAGTATTTCCTCCATTGTTTAAGTTACACTGCACACGGTGGCACTAATTCCATGGCAAATAGTAGAATTATTCTGAGTTATTTTGCTGTCAATAGAAACAGAAACATATTGAGAGAGAAACTGCACTTTGGGTCTGTCCCTAAATACTTGGGACTTGCACAAAGGAGGGAAATACTGGGGAAAAGATATCAATGGAAAAACGCTTTCAGAAGAACAAAAACTGTCTCTGTCATTAAAACAAACTTACTCCCTCCTGTACTTCATCCTACCTGAGGCATGTCTTAGGGCAGCTCCTTGTCAGTGTATGTGGTGCTGAGGCTTTAGAGTTTCTCTTTAGAACAGTTACAGCTGAGGGAATGTCTGATGAACAGTTTGGGAGAGGGGATTTGCTTTCCTGATGCCCACAGCTGCCAAAAAAACCATAGAGGTGGGTTCCACCTGAGCAGAACTCTCACCAGCCTACTTTTAAACTTGGTTTATAATTATCTCTAAGTATATTTCACTGATTTGGCAAAACTTTAGCCCCTGTCACCCTGAGAACTGCACAGCTGGAGCACTAAGCACAGGCATCACCCAGCCAGGTCAGCTGCTGCCAGGCAAGGGACCTCTCTGAGATCTGGTCACCACTGCAGTGGCCTGGTCACCACCTCAGTGGTGCTGGATTCTGCCAGAGAGAGAATAGAGCAGGTTTTGCCTCTCAGCATGCAGGGATACGTCATATGATTAATAATGGGGACTAAAGAAATAGATGGAATTTATATTAAAATATTAATGCCAACTAAATGCCTGTCTCCCACGAAGAATCCAATACTGTTGCTTGAAATATCAGCAGAAGAGTATCCAGAGGCCACAGCTGCTTCAGAAGAATCATGGAATGGTTTGGGTTGGAAGGGACATCAAAGACCATCTTGCTCCAGCCTCCTGCCAGGGACAGGGACCCCTTTCACTAGATCAAGTTGCTCAGAGTCCCATTCAATCTGGTCTTGAATGTTTTCAGGCATGGGGCGTCCACAGGTTCTCTGGGCAACCTGTTCCAGTGCCTCACCACCCTCACAGTCGAGAATTTCTATTTGGTATCTAGTCTAAACTACCCTACTTCAATTTACAACCCTTCCTGTTTGTCCTGTGACCTCATGCCCTTGGAAAAAATCCTTCTCCAGCTCTCTTGCAAACCCCCTTTAGGTACTAATGCAAGGAACACAAAACTGAGCAGAAATGAATGTGTAGTACATAGATATTTCTTAATTGTAATTCAAAACTAAAAACACAAAGGAAAGGAAGAAGGATATCTGTGGTTGAAGAGAAGGAGCACTGCTTCTTCAGACAACTAATATTTCTCTGAGGTTCATTTAACCAATTTCTGACAAGATATGCCCTGTCCCAATCTTACAAAAAATGGTTGAAAAATACTTTTCAACTGCATGCAGTAAATAAGAAATAAAATTAAGTGACCACAAATGTCTTGATTTATGACACCAGAGACTGAAAAAAGTAACGAGGAAAAACTCTAGGGAAATCTATCATTTTATATCACTGGTAAAACAAATCCTTCCCATGAAATGCTGAGACCCTCAACCCAAAACATTGCAGAGAGCTGACAGCATACCTCCCTGTCTTTATAGAGGTGATCTCTAAGGTATTTCAGGTATGAGACACTGCACAGTCTGCAACATAAAATAGAAATGAACTCCTCTCGTGAGGAAAAGCAGTTTTCTTCTGTACCTCTCTTTGCATCACATTTACACATTTCCATTAAACAAAGCCCAAGGACTCTCAGGAGACTGGTTGAACAGTATCAAATGCAAAAAAAAGATTTAATCTTCAGATTTGTGGGACTTCAAAGTTACAAACACTCTCTAAAACATAAGTCTGCATACTATCTTTAATTTATATGCATGCTTTAATCGCAGTCAAGTCTGTAAAAACCTCAAAGCAGATTCAAGGCATGGAAGAAGAATTTGCCTAAAGTGCACATGGTTCTATGATCTGTTTCAAATCAAAATTGCTTTCCTTTGATTTATCAAAGCCAAAAATAGAGTGATGTCATCCAATTTCTAGTTTCTTGTTTTCCTGCCACTCCTCTGCCAAAAATTCCTGTACACGACTCTTATCCAGGGTTGCATTGATGCTTGCAGACATCTAAGAGTTCTCCTAGAACGTTTAAGGGCCATATGTTTGCACCTCTCAGTAGAGAGCAGCTGAAGAATTTGTAGCACAAAAGAACAGTTTAAACATAGGAAAAGAAATACACTAAACAATAAGACTTAAAGCATAACATCAAAACCCAACAGGTTTCTGTATGAATCAGGGCCATATATCCAAATACAAGACATTATTTCTGCTTCTCCTCACATTCTTTTGGCACAGGTTTTTTTACATTTAAAGTAGTGTCAGCAGAGGAATAATTTTGCATTTCATAAATTAGATCCATTTTTTGTTGACACAACAGACATCATAGAAGGGTAACAATGATAGAGCTAGAAATCCCAGGCAAGAAAAATGCTAAAAGCCTTTCCAGTATGCACAGGAGGCAAATTATCTATTTTTTACAACAAATGCATTTTAGACTAGTTCAAGATCATACTAAGATGCATCTAGTTATTACCTGCTTATTTAAGTGCCTTTTTACTGTGCAAGTCAAGTGTATTGCAAAAATTTTCATTGCTGCAGAAAATATCTAAACATGCAAATACTTTCAAGCCCCCAAGGTGCCAATAAAACTGTCCAAGGAATCAGTCTTGCAGAACCTAGACTCCCAGTCAGAGCCATCTGAACAAATAGTTCTCCAGCAATCTTACCTTTTATCAACATGATAACTTTTGCAAGCACCTGGTTTCTTTCCTACTTGTGACTAGTCACCAAAACTATTAAAGGAATGGGGAACAGAAAGAAGCTGGGCAGCCAACTAACAGGGACTTGGCTCCAGCTGGGGAGGGGTAGCCAAACAGTGGCATAAAGATGGACAGTCTTGGCTTTGATTGCTTATCTGAGAACAAAGAATGCTGAGTTCAGTTCCTGGCTCAGCCACAAAGTTTTCAATACCTTCCTATAAGATTCCTATGTGAGCCAGCTATCTGGGAGGAAATAAATTTTTAAAAATCCAGAACAAATTCTATGTTAAATGCTGTATATGTAGAAGATTGTGACATCCATGCCTATTTTGCACATAAGGCACATACATTTTCCATTAGTTTGTTCATATTTCCTCTCATGCCAAATTCATTCAAATCTCCTATTACCTCATCAGCATCTTAATTACTGATAAAAAGAGTAAGAAGAGATGCAAGAAATTCCTCTTTCTCCTCTCTGGGGATGATATCTATTAATTTCCTTTGCTTTTCTACAAAGTGTCAGTAAAACAGTGTTTGCTTTTGTGGAAAAGAATTAGGGAGTGGAGATAAAAGAGAGGAGTCAGTCTGAAAAAAGTGGGGGTTTATTTACCCATTTGGTTTTGATTTAGAATTATCAACACAGTCATCTGACCTAAAAAAACATTAAGAAAAAAAAACCACATCACCAAACACCAAACCACAAATATAAATAACAGTGTAGTTAATATAATCAGATATATATTATAACATTTCTCAGGGGTTTTATATATAATGTAACAGAAAAATTGTAACAGGAAGAAAATATAAAGCTTTGAGACTAAGACACCATGCAGAGAAACAGGGATGTGAGAACATGCACAAGGCTGAGGAACTTCAGAGAAAATGTTTAACCTCTCCATTACTTAGTTTCTCTCTTACAGACACCGAACAGTATGGCCTTACAACCCTAATTGTTCTCCTGGCTAACATGAATAGTTAACAGCAGAATGACTGGTGTACCACTTCTGGCTACTTCACCCTCTGCCATTCATAAAGGGATTTTTCTTGGCATCTGCATATATCCATACTTAATCAACTTCCCTTCATTAGTTTTCCAACATGAAGTACCATGAGGTAATTTTTTTCCACAAAAACTGTGTTCTGGCCAGTCTTTGTGTGTGTGAATTCAAACTACTAAACAGTCCTCAGAAACCATGGAGCAGTGCCATGTGCAATGACCTCATTACATCCAGCCATTTAATCAGAGATGCAATACAAGTGAGGTACTGGCAAAACACGTGGACTTTTTTTGCAGGACCACTCAATGCTATTCCAGCTGTCATTTTCCATCTCGTCTTCCCTCCTCAGTTTCCAGAACTTGGAAGAATGGCTAGAGGAACTTGGTATGGTGTTGGAAAGAAATGGAGGTGGGATGGGGCTAAACAAAGATGCCAAGGAGATCTCCATCAAGGGCCAAGCTTTTTTCCCCTCCTCCCATAAGTGCTCAACAGGTTTTTACAAAACAAAACAGGTTGAACTGTCCGATACCAAAATCGTGCCAGCATAGGTGTGCCAAGGTAGAGGATTAAAGGAGGCTCACAAGAGACCCACCAGCATCATGAGGGATCGAGTGGCTTCAGAAAGCCACAATGTGGCCCAAGAGCCCTGGACACATTTATCTCTCCCAGGGCCCCTGTGCTTCCACACAAGTGGTGATTCCCCAAGCTCAGTATTGGGCCCAGTCTTTTTCAATATATTTATTGATGATCCATCTCAAAATCTGCTCTCTGGGCTGAATAAGATGTCCAATAGAGAACCACAGAGCAACTGGAGAGAACACCTACCAAGACCTCATGGGTGCCAACTCTCAGCCTGTCATTTTAGTCTTTCAGCTGGTCTTAGACCATCTTTCCCAAAAATTCTTATTACTCCTTCCACAGAAGAGGTGCCAAAGCAATCTCCTTCCCCAGTCCTTTCAAAACAAATGGAAATTTCGATACCCAATCACCACAGATCTTGAGGGGTGAGGAGAGCAGAAGAGAGAATTGACTAAGGTGCTTGTCCTCTTTCCCTTGAGGTCAACAGCAGCACTGGGAACTTGCATCAATAACAATCCAAGCCAAGGAGGGATCAATAGGTTCAGATAACATCTCTCTGGGTACCTGGTCTTCTCACATCCCCATTCCCCCCTCCCCCAAATAAAATGAATAGAGGTACTGAAAGCACACACAGGGCTGAGACCTTTTTTTGCATGAGGCTTAACAGATGTTGGTGTATGGAACCTGCACGTCCTACTAGCTGTATATTTTGCCAGTATGACCAGGGAGGGAGAGAGAAAAAAATTCTCTATTCTAAGGAAATAAACATGTTTCCTCTCAGCCACATCTCAACATGTTTTTCCATTTGTTCTCCTCTTACTGTTTACAAGAATTTCAGCAAAAGTCTTTACTAGAAGGTGAAATTGTATAATTTCCATTTCAGTGAACGCAAAGCTTTTATTTTTACAAATCTTCATGTTTTCCAATTAGGCCTCTGTAAGGAAAAAGAAGAGTTGTGATATCATGCATATATATAATATGATGTGCATGAAGTACATCTAAAAATAAAATTAAAATCTCCAAGACAGATGTAATAAGAGTTTTGCAGTAAAAGTTATCAACATTAACATGCTAGTTCTAATTTATTCTACTTCATGCATTTAAATTTATTAACTTCAGGCCTTATGTTGGCTACGGAGTGTGGCTCTGCATTCCTGAGTCAGCTGACAATGAACAGTTAAGTTCCAATAAATTGGAAAGGTGAAGTGGGGTAAGCCTAACTAATGGAAGAAAATGATGCCAGTGCAAATCCAATACACCACAGTAAAGCAGCAGCAGCACAAATATATTCCACCATATGTTTCAAGGGCTGAAGCTTCATGCAGAAAGCTTTGATGTTTCCACTGTAATTGAGAATGTCAATAGTTCCAGGGTAGAAAACTTGCTTCCATCGATTAAATACTTGATTTTGAGACTCCACATAGGAAGAATGTCTTCTTCCTCAAATTCACTCCACATCACCCCACCTTATGTTGTTTTAGAGCATGTACTTCTGTGGCTTTGTAACAGTGTGGGTTTAGAGTGAAGGACAAAATGGGTGTATGGCAATTTTCTAATTCAGAAGCCATCTGCACTCCCTTTCCAATAGTGCAAGTGGAAATTTGTTTAAAAATCTGATGGATCCCAAACATTTTGGCAAACTAAAAAATGCAGAATTATACAAAATATACACAAATTAAGGCCTTGTCCATGGTGAAAAGGCAGCACACCACATAACAAAAGCTTGTGAGAAGATCCACAGAAAAACAAGAACTAGAGGCACTGGGAAGAAACCAAACTCCTGGGGACAACAGGCTCCATCTCTCTGCTCAGTCCAAAGCTACCCATTCACAGTTTTTGGGGGGAGCATGCCCTTTTTCAGAAGAGCAGAAAAAGGGAAAACTGACAATACTTAAATAGAACAAAATAAACAGATCTAATGTTTCTCTCATCTGGTACTATATCTTCCCCTTGAAATCAAACTGCACAGAAGAATTTGGGCAGTAAATCCATATTCAGACAATGAAACAAAGAGCAGTCTAATTTTCCAGAAGTTGCTAAGCACACAGGACCTCCTCACCAAGAAAGCAGGGTTTTCTTTTTTCTCTTCCTGCCTTACGCCTACATTTTGGGGTTTTTGGGGTTTTTTTTTTTTTTTTGTTTTTTTTTTTTTTTTTTTGAGTTCAGAAAGGGGTGTGCTTTCAAAGCAGCTCTGACCTCCACTTTGGTCTGCATTGTTAAGCAGTCCCACAGCAAGATCACTTCCAAATGAAATTTGGGTGGCAGATGCACCAGCATCACATCTAACTCTCTGCATCTTTGAATGGCCATTCTGTGCACAGGCCAAAGCTGAAGGCAGGCTGAGGTAAACATCCCAGAAGACATGTACACCCTGCACACCCTGTTCTCAGTGCTGTTTTGGTGGCATTGCTGCAAATCACCTGCAGCAAAACTTCATGCAGAGCACAGCCCTCTACCTCCCTTCTGCTCCCCATGAAGCAATGGATGGAATGTGTCCTAATTCTGCAGCTCCTTGACAGATGGGAAAAGTCTGAATTAAAGTGAACTCTGTGAAGATCTGTGTCTAATGCTTGTGATATTAAAGACAAAAAAACCACTCCCTGCATATGTTAACATAGTTCTACTTTGCATGGTTAAAAATAGAGTTAGTCTGACTTTAGGGATCTGAACTTGGTCATACTGTGCACACATATTAATTTCTATTTTTTGTCAAATTAAAAAGTTTCCTATCTGTGCCATTATATTTCTGTCATAAAAGATCAAGGGACAGCTACACTCTGAGGATTAAAAGTAAAACCATCTTGAGGCAGAAAGTCAGTTAATGTTAGCAAGACAGTCCAACTTCAGTCAAGAAGCCCCTGAGGCACTGCATATAATGCCAAGAGAAGACAAGTGTTCTCCCTGAAGACCTCACCACATAAACAGATGTCCAGGAAAATGGTGAGAATTGATCTAGGAGAAAGAGAAAGAAAAGATTGAGGGGAAAGACACATCCATAACCTCCTCATCCTTCAGGAAGAGAGCCCAGAATATCTCAGTGCTGCTGGTCATTATGCCTCATGAACCCAGCATATAAAAGCAGTCTGTATGCCCCTCCTCTCCATACCCAAATTCTCCCTCTTCTCCTCCCACCATCCCACTCACTTGCAATAAAAATCAAAGCATGTGTATGACTGTGGTAGTTTAACATGATAGTGGCAAATGTTGAAACAAGCAAAGCAGTGACCTTCTGGAAAAGTTAAACACCCGTCTTCTCCTTTGCTTCACTTTGCAGAGCTTGGGATGGAGGCATCTGATCCATTTTATAGGAGCTGATGTACTGCACACCATTCACATGCCCTTGGGCAGCACCAAGCAGTTCTGTACCTGTCTTAGTAAGGTTCTAGAACCATAGCACCCTCCAAGATAAATTTTACACAAAATCAAACCAATATTTTAATAGACACCTCATCAGGTTTGGTTGTTTGTTTTTTTTTCCCACACCATGTATATGGATTAGGAGGGAAGGTTAATAACCTGGAAAATCATGTTTGTAGAAATCTTCTGCAAGATTTAGTTCACAAGAAAAAACACATCTTTTTTTCTCTGGCATGAATAAAAGTTTGGCAAGGTGAAAAAAACGTATAGATGCCAACCTAGCAAAACTTCTCACACATTGCCATGGCTTAGCTTCAGCCAGCAACCAAGCACCATGTAGTCTTTCATTCACTCTCTTCCAGCTGGGATGGGCAAGGAATTGGAAGAGGAAAGGTAAGAAAACTTGTGGGTAAAGACAATTTAACAGGGTAAAGCAAAAGCTGGGCACTCAAGCAAAGCAAAACAAGGAATTCACTCACTGCTTCCAGTGGGTAGGCAGGAGTTCAGCCATTCCCAGGAAAGTAGGGCTCCATCAGTATTAATGATGACTTGGGAACACAAGTGCTGTCCTTCTGAACATCACCTTCTTCCCCAGCTTTAAATGAAGCACATGACTCCACATATTGTGGGATATCCTTGTGGTCACTTGGGGTCAGCTGTCCTGGCTCTGTCCCCAGCCAGCTCCTTGTGCACCCCCAGCCCACTCATTTGTGGGGTGGGGTGAGAAGCAGAAAAGCCCTTGGCTCTGTGTAAGCCCTGCTCAGCAGTAGCTAAAACAGCCCTGTGTTATCAACACTGTCCCCAGCACAAATCCCAAACCCAGCCCCATATTAGTTACTTAGCTACTGTGAGGAAAATTAACTCTACCGGTCAAAACCAGCATATACAGGAACATTTTAAGTGGTGCAAAGTGTATGACCCAATTCAACTACACAAGGACTTACAGCATCTGGCTTTTGCTTTTACATAAAGGCTGCCAGGGCATCAAAGGCAAAGAATAGATAGAAAGAAATCTCAAATCACGATTTACACATTTCCCCACCTGTTAAAAAACTCTGTTAAGATATTGCCATTTTCCTACCATTATTTAAACTTTAGAATATTTGATAGGTAGCCCCTAAAAACCTCATGTTCTTAAAGTACTGCGTCTTGCTTGTTTCATTAAAATAGGATTATAATTCCAGATTTCATGGTTGCAAATAAAAGCAGGAAGACTCTATATAAGCACAACTCCCCTAAATACTATAGATATTTTGATTTATATTTTCAGTATTTCACATGATTTTTAACGGCAAAAATTTGAATATTGGCCAATAATTTTGTTCATATATATTGAAGCAATTTAAAGTGGAAACTAGATGCAGATTGTTAAGAAAACTAATGGCTGTTGGAGGTTTTTGTGTGTATATATACATGCACATATGTATATATATTTTACCCTGTGGTGAATTTTGACATTGATTTTGCCATTAATTTTATTCTTTCTAATTTTTGCAACAGACTGCTTCATATAATGCCGACATAATTCCAGATGCTAAAACAGTTTCCACATTGGAAAATAAAAAAATACTAGCTGTATATTAGAGAGCTCATATGATACATATCAATGAAACATACCTAAATTCATATCATACTTATACCCAAGTTTATGTCACATTTGATTGAAGATTTCTGTTTCTTTTCTATACTCTAATATTATACATTAACAGAAAATAAGGGGGGACTGAACACCCCTTACTTGACATGAGATATAGCAGTATTTCTTATGAGCTCGCCTACAGAGAAACTTCACACAATGGCTTTGTAGAAGGGAGTGCACTTCCTTCAGCACTGCATGCACTGGTGAGCACCCTATCAGTAGGCAGATGAATCAGAGGCTGCTTCTGACTGTTTTTACCCTGATAATGATGAATTTAAAAGCAGATTTGGACCATTAATGTATTTCACATTGAGTGAAGTATTACTCTGAAGAGAAGGACTCTCAGCTAACTTCTAATTTAAGCTGCAAAGTAAACAGCAAACAGAGTTGCTGGTTGGAGATCTTGACTTCTCTGCAACACCTCTTTATGCTTTAATGCTCTGCAGAAACTAAAGGACTGATACAAGAGCTACTGGATAAACTGCACTTTTTTTTATATGCAGGTGTCAGCCCTGATGACAATAAGGATCCCTTCTGGTTTGAAATTTTTGGAACCAATAAAAATGGAAGGAGATGTGGCTTCACAGAGGGCACTACTAAAACAATCATTTTTTCATTCACTGTTGTACCAAACAATCACCAAACAAAATTGCCTTAGCACAAAACTTGATTTGAACAGCTCTTTCAGCAATGTAATACCTAATACCCAAAAGAATTCTCCTAAAAACAGCAGCAGATTTTTATCAGCTAAGTTATAAACAAATTTGGATGCAGAAAGATGCAATCCACCAATTTGCTCAAAATGTGATTTTGCTTTATTTGTCCAGTGTTCAAGAATGTTCTGTCGATATTTTTTCATTTCATGCCTCTCACTACAAATAGGGAGACCAAGAAAGGAAGGGAGACCTGAGAGCCCGGACAGCCCCACCTACTTACCCACAGCTACTGCCACCACCTGCCCAGGAATTTCTGCAGAGTAGTTTTAGGACTGATAGGCATGGAGAATGAGAATGAGAGGGGCAGGAGCAGGGCTCAGTGGAGGACAAGTGCTGGTGGCTCTCAAATCAGCTAGTCACCATGACCCCAGCACACATCTCTGTGCAGCTTCTCCAGACACCCAGAGAGAGGACAGGCAATAAACCCAAATGAACCACAAAGGTGGCATGGGAAGGAGAGGCTTCCTGTCTCCCATGGGCTTATCAACTACAAGTTCCTAGGTGATAGAAAAAAGCCATCACAAGACCAGCAGCCTGGAGGAGGTGCTGGTCAGTAACTGGCTTCCCTTTTATTAAGTATCAATGCACAAAATCCTAGCAGACAACTGGGACACATCCTGCATCCTGCTCCTGGGGCCAAGCAGCTAAATAGGATACTCAGTCTCATACTCTCCTGCACATATCCTTACAAGTAGTCAAATGGAGAAGTACAAAGCACTGAAATCAGTTTTGTTTTAAAATAAAATCATCTTCCTCTTCTATAATGCCTCTGAGATTTGCTACATCGCTGACACCACAAACATTTCCCTATTGTCCAAAGTGCAAAACAGGTTTTGGAGACCTGGAATTCTGTTTGGAATGAGAATCATCAGCAAAAGTCTACAAGAAAGGCTTAGAAATGATGCAAGGAAGGCTGTCCATAGTGTATATTTTAATGTGGGAATAATTGACATGGAAAAAAAAAAAAACAAACCAGCTTATTCTCATAAAAACTACTAAGAAGTTTAGGAAACTAAAGTACTGAAAGAAACTCAAGATGACTTCCTAGGGACGCTCTGCCCTGTCTAACTCTCTCTGCAATTAGTTTTCCAAGTAGAGAAGAATGCAGCCAAGGAACTTCAGAAAACCCTGTTTATATACTCTGCAATAAAATCTGCCTATTATTACTTAAAATGGGCATATTAAAACAACAGTAGTAAAATCGGGCTTTTGATATGCTCTTCTACTCTTTCTGATTCTATTTTTAAAGCTCTTTTTCATCCTGTTCCTTACAGCTAATAATACACTTACTCTCTCCTGTTTATTGCTTTGTCCTTTTTATTTTATGGACAACTTGTTTTAAAACCCTTATTAGAAGTGTTTTCTATTTGTTAAGGGACAGAGAAGTGTAGCTTTGTTCTGAATTGCTTCCAAATATTATATCTAAACTATTGTCAAATCTGAAAAGAAACAGATTGACTTTTCTTTCACAGTTTTCAGAGCATCAACATGGAGAATTGATCAGAGCTAGATTTTCCATCATTTAACAAACTTTACGATGTCTGGTGCTTTTTCATTATAATTGTTTAGATAAAATTTCAAAATTCCTTATAAATATGAAGGAATACAGTGCATGGTTATTGGATAACAACTACAAAAATATGTCTTGATACACTAAAATGTTTCACTTCAATAGGTTGATTTGTATTCATTTTCACACACTCAGTATAAACAACTCACATATCTTCATTTCAGTTACTTATACCTCTTCCAGAAGAGAGAAAAAATAAAGCAATATATAAAAACTCTTTACATTTTTTACAAAAGCAATTTCTGAAATTGGAACTGCTATAATAGGTAATTGTTAACAAAAAGTAACCTAGAAAATGTGAAAGCAGGGATGCAGACCATTTATGCATACTAGAAAGACACATGTAGCTTCAGCAAAATCTGAGGGTCAGCATTAACATTAGAAATGCATCCCACAGTAAAAACAAACCACCAAATATGGAAATCCTACTTAATAAATGAGATTTTAACATAACCCTGAATAACAAGCATGAGACTATTTGACACAATAAATCCCTTAGTTAACCAGGCCCCATGTGAAATACTATTTTTAAAATCTCTAACCATCATGTTTAGGATTAGACAACAGAAAACCAGAAACAAATACATAAGACCAAAAGAAGTGAAATAGCTCACAGATGGACAAAGACAGCCTGCAGCCAAGGACCTGGAAAATATGGGCAAAAGTCTCTGTTCCCCTACAGACTTTGCATAACTCTGGCCAGTCTTGCAGTGTGGCTGAGACGATCTGTCAAGGATCAAGATTCCTGACACATTTTCTGCTGAAATAGGAGACAATCTGACCATCTTTGGAAATAACCACCTGTGGCACATTTTTGTTGAGTTTCTTGCTCCAGCACAGAGGCTTACCTGACCAGAGTGTGAGGTGGGCAAGGAAAAATCCCTGCTGAAAACTGCTCAAAGCTGTGTGGTAGAGTTAATTGTCCCCTGGTTCAGGAGCCTTAAGCAAGTGTGTCATCAGGCAGTGCTGGCACAGGGGAAATGGTGTCAGCACAGAGCTAAGGCACATGAACTGAACCCTCCTTTTCACAGTCAGAGTGGCACTACCACACACACCCTCCCAGGCTGGCATCCATCTCCTCCTCCTGAAAATCCCATCCTCTCCAAGCTCTCCTTCTCCAGCCGCCGTCACTTCACATCTTTAATCTCATCTTCTCACAGGACAGCAAAAGCCATGATGCCAGTCAAGAAGAGTCAGATTATTTTAGAGAATTAAATAGGAAGTGTTTGGTTCCTCCACTGGTTTTGCCCAGAAGGCATTAGGGAATTCCTCAGGGACAGCCTGGCTGTGGGGTGGCAACAGTAACTAAGAATGGTGACTTGGTAGGGGAGATCAAGGCTGTGTGTATCACCAGCTTTTACTTCTTCAAGCCAGCTTATCTCCAGTCTTGAAGGAATAAACCATAAATAAGAGACCCATAAAAAGAAGATAATAGTACTTCCAATTTTTTGAGAGATGTTATGAGGATAAATACATTAAGGATTATGAGATGTTCAAAAGCTATAGTAATAGGGGAAATAGAGGTAGCTAAGGTAGATAAATTGCTATAAAAGATGCAGAGAGACTTTTAAAAGAAACATCCAGCTATGTAGAGAGCACAGTACTTTTGTAGTTACTATTTATGTGCCATCTGTGAATAAGGAAAGTACTTAAATCAGTTTTGTTCATGCTTGAGTTGGGCAAATAATGCAAAATAGTTTCTTGTAAACCATCATCCAAATGTAAATTTTTCTTGATTGTGTCCTCATTTTGTTGACCCATTTTACACATATACTATAATACAGGTACATGCTTGCTTGAACAGTCAAATGTATGGTAGGAACATGAGTTTCCCAAGAATTTGGTAACCCTGTGTGGATTTGGGAGTGGAAAAAAATACCACCTGACATAGGACATCAATCTCAGGGAGCACATAGCATAGTTGGGTGTAGGTAATAACTAACATAATAATTATTAGATAGCTGCATGTACCCAGCCAGCCTGTCAGCCTAAACACATTCTGTCTAAACTATTCTCATGATAATTTTTAGCAACAAAGGCTTCTGTTCATGTGAGTTTCTACACAGATAATTCATTATCAGAATAAAAGGACCATATTCAGTGAGTTGCTTGCTTCAAATAGATTTTCTCCAGTTCCAGTTCAGAAACAACAGCACCAACAATACCGTGAGACTATAAAGACATAGTAAAATGCTATAAACCAAGCCTTGATTTGCTTGTGTTGCTGCTGTGCTTGTTTTGCTTGTGTTGCTGCTGCTGTCACCCTCAGTGACAGGGTGTCCTGGGGGAAATAGGAAACAGTTAAGGCGAAGGGAGATACAAATCCTGCTCACTTAAATGACTTGGGTATTTTTACAGGGGTTGTTCAATTCGAAAGCATCCCTACTCCTTGGAAGGGAATACTCAGAATGTTGCTGTCTATGAAGAAAAACAGAGGTGGAATGACAAAAATGAGAAATGATCACTTCATAGGTGAGAGTAAAAACCAATAATTTTTTATCTTTTTTTTTTTTTTTTTTTTTTATGGGTTAAAAATTTTTTTGTTCCCGGAAATTNTGAAGAAAAACAGAGGTGGAATGACAAAAATGAGAAATGATCACTTCATAGGTGAGAGTAAAAACCAATAATTTTTTATCTTTTTTTTTTTTTTTTTTTGTAATGAGCTAAGAATGTTTAGATTCCAGGAAACTTTTCTTTCTGTTTGATGTTTCTGTTTTCACAGATTAGCACACAACTGCAAAAATCTCCAGAGCTCCATTTGTGCTCTCTGGATATTATCTTAGACACCATTTTAGCAATATAGAATATCATCCCACTGGGAAAGAAAAATATATTTATAGAAATAAAAAGAATCTCTGTCTCATGAAATTATTTGTGAGATGCCCTATAACAAGTGCCATTCTCTCACTAAATGACCAGACCAATACCTTTCAAGAAAATTGGTTTTATGTTTTGGGTTTGTTGGTCATGGTTTTTTCCTGAATTATGAACAAGGTTATTCAATACAAACACTGATTGCTCAGGTGGATGAGCTAAACAAAAAGCAGTTTTAAACATTCACATTGTCTTTCATCCCCTCTCCCACCACAGCTTCATTAGATTGGCCAGGGTTAGTAAGTGCTTCCTTATAATTCCTATTTTATCAGCACTACAGTATCACTGCAGTATGTGCCACAAAGAGACAAAAAAGATGAGTAGGAAGGAGCTGTCAAATAAAAAAAAGATCTTAAAGACTGTAAATCACCCTAGTATGGAGTATACGGTGAGAGTAATCATTAAAAACATATCACTCAGTGGGAGTAGTTTTGTTAAGAGGAGAGAGGACCACCAAAAGAAAACAAAAATTTATTATGTTGAAGGTCTTGAGCACTATACAGACAAATACCTCTAAAAATGGACCTGAAGCGCTGTGTGAGGTGGCCCAGAGGCCTAGCCCAGCAAAAATTTCTTCAGACACTGCTCATAATTGTTTTTTTTCTTTTCACTGTAAAAGAAAGATGTCAATTTCCCAATTCTATTCAGAATCCTGGCTGTCTTCACAAAAGAAAGGCTTGTCTTATATTATGCACTTGCTGAACTAGACTGCCTTCAGGGCACTTATGTGCCTGCAAGACAGATGGTACATCTCTCAGCTGTTTGAATATGAAAACTCAAAGAGTTCCTAAAAACACCAGGGAAATAAAGAAACAGTCAAGAGGAAGTGAAGAGGGCAGAAAAGATCAAAAGGGCTGAGCAGTAGACAGTTTCAAGGTATTTTCTTAATCAACAAATCCATACATGCTGGAGGCCAAGCCCTGCACAGCTCAACTCTTGTTTTGTAACTAAGGATGCCTCTTATTCTTGTTTTACACATCTAAGAGAATGCTCAGGAAGCACTTCTTTTGCAGTACAGCTTTTACAGCACCAGGAGAAACGGAAGCAACATGATGGTGAGGAACCTCATAAGTCCCAGTCAAGACCAGAGCTATAGTCAATAGGCAATAAACCAATATATCCTTGTGATTCTTGACTTCTGGAAGACTTTCTGCTGCAAACACAGCTATAATCTGTGTAGGTCACCACAGAGATAGCTTTCAACAGCAAAAGCTTTTCCAGTATTTTTGACAGACACCTTTTCCAAGGTTTTTAGTATTACTGCAATAACTCCCCTCTTTTTTTTTTTTTTTTTCATGATACTAGAACAGATTTATGTCTAATATTTCTTGCTCTTCTGGAATCTGGGTGTCAATTTTCTTCAACAGGAGGGATTTTCAGCTCATCTCAGCAGGCATGTAGAAATCTTAACTTGAAAAAATAGAGAGCCTATATTTAAGGCAGAAAATGAGAGTTTTGTGGGGTTTTTTTAAGGACTATACTTACAGACATTGAAAAACTTACAGTTCAGGAACAAAGCTGGTAACCTTAAATGCAGTTGATAGGGAGGAAAATGCTTGAGGTTTGTTTGAATTTGGTCCAGTTTTTACAGCAAGCAATTAGCATTTCATTGGATAACTGGGACCTCTCAGGGCATGGCTGATTCTCAGGACAATGGTGTCCCAAAGAAGAGCAAAAACCCACTATTTTCTCTGAAGAGGCTTCAGAGAATCCTCCATTCCCTGATTCAAAAGAAAACTCTGTCTCTCTTCAGTACTAGAGACCAGCAGCTGATTTCTCTTGAGTCTGCCCATAGCTGTATGGACATCTCTTCATACACTGCCTTCATTGCTGTAAAAAGTCATTAGACCCCAGGAATTTTAAAAGCTGTGTTACTGCTGGATTTTTTAAAATTATTATTATTATTATTATTATTATTATTATTATTATTATTATTATTATTGTTAAGACTGATAGAGAAACACACATCACCCAAATGAGCATTACCAGAGCTGGTCTGGCATAGGTGGAATAGTGTGCATAAATATCCACCACTCCTTGTTTTTCTATTTGTCCAGATTTGTTTCATGTACTATCACACAAATAATCAAAAGATCCCTGAAGTTCTGCATCTCTTCTCCCTGGTATAATCAATCCTTGCATAAAGATAGCCAGCACTTGAAAGTGATAGCAGCACTTGCAGCCTGTGAGGCTGAGCAGTAGATTCCACCCTCCTCATACAATTATATGGAATATTATAGGCCAAAGTCTTCTTTGTCCTTCCACATATTACTGTAAAGGCATACAGAAACACTGTGGAAAAAGATTAAGAAAATAGTATAAAGTGCAAGGATTTTGAGCAGGGAGAAGGCTTTTGCATGTTGAAAAATCTCTACAAAGATCTTCAAACTAACAAAAAATGAAAATACAAGGCACAGGGTTTGGTTAATGTGGTTTTGGAAGTGTCTGATGAAAGGTATGTGAGTAGAAATGAATGTGCACTGAGAAATCATAAGGCAGCAGACCATATTAGTCTATTCAGAGTTACATGACAGTGATAATTGATGTAAAATAAGCAAATACATTAATGACAAGTCACAGGGGAACAGAAACAGAATTTATAAATAGATTTAGTCTGTTAAATAAAGAAAGGGAAACAATCAGCAATGATTACAAACAGCTTATTTAAGCAGTCTTTAATAAGCTCAATGGCTTGGAGAAGACAAGCCTTTTTAAAAGTGATAGAAATCAGCCTCTACGTTGGGGGAATAGTTAAGAGCCATCTATAAAACCCTGAGGGCCAATTTGGTCCCACAGTAGTAAAATGGAGTTTATCAATAACTTTAATTTTGCCCCCCTAAGAATCAGTAACATTCACCTTCCAGTAAGAGCAATAGCCATCGACCCCAAGAGGGAATTTTTCTTTTGCTCCTCCAGTAGTTCTTCTGGTGAGGGTAATGTTCCCCAGCATTCTGCTGGAATTTCTGAAGCTGTGAGCTTAAGCTTCTAGGCAAAGTCTTGCTATGACACACAACCTGCTGGAGGTGAAGTATTATAAACAGAGACTCTGGATTGCTGCAGTGAAGGAATTATGCTCTCACTTGCTGTTTATACTCAAAAATGTTTCCTCTGTCATCTCATGCATCTCCCTGTCAGGCTGTCTCTGCCACCTGGGGCAAAGCTAGGTCAGATGGGGCTATCACAGATAAACAGGCTCAGCTCACCAGCAGGGAAGAGAGTGCCTAAAAACCACCAAACTTCGTGTAGCAGAGCACTTGGCACCCCATCATTAAACCTGACCTGCCTCCATAGCTCAGTCCATCTACAGCCTGTTTCCTGTTGATTGCTCCTGTTGCATTCAGTCTGCACACAAGAATAACTTGTGGAAATCCAGTTCAGCTCAATTCTGGATAATGCTGTAGGGAAAAGAAGTGGAAAAAAAAGAAAAACCACAAATTCCAGACAAACAAACAAGAAAAAAAAGCCTCCTAGAGAATAAGTCAGAAGTCTTGTGGTGTGTAGTTATTGCTTTAACCCCTACCCTGAAATCAACTGTCGGAGGTGGAGGCAGCACATTTTTGTCCTTTTAGTCTGTCTCCCAGTATGACCAGGCTTCCACCTCTGAATACCCTGAGCAACTCTCTCCAAGCATAATTCTAGCTCTGGAAAAGCCAGGCAACAGCACACATGCATTTCTTACAGCTCCTGTGGGGATTTATTTAAAAACCTTTACAATGTGGGCTAACAATTTGGAAGGAGCAGGGGAGAAAGTGGAAGCATCCCATGACTGCTGCTTGGGCTTCAGGGCAGAGAAACATAGCAGAATATCAGGCTCACTTCAAAAGGCTTTACCTTCCAACCTTCCATAAAATTCCTGTCATAACACTGTCACACCTAACTATTAAAAAAAAAAAAAATTCTATTTCTGCACAGTTTCAGCACACTAATCCACTCCTTTCCTACAAGTGATATCCTACCATTGGACATATTAAAAAGGACTCTTTCGCCAAGAAACCAGATTTTCTTAGAATGAATTAAGATAGGATAAAAGCTGATGTGTACTGTATATGACCAACAGAGAATAACCATTCCTGAACAAATCAACATCCCATGGCAACCCTTACAAAAGGCCATCCAGACAAGCTGACTGTGATAATGCCAGAAAGCACTCACAGGTCCCAGCACCTGGAAAGAAGAGACAAAAAACCAGCACTAAGGACAGAACAGCTGAAGGTGGAAAGTTTCTATTAGCCCAAACAAGAAATATCATCGTAATTGTTTCAATGCCCTCTGTACCTTCAAATAAGCTGCTCTTGCTCTGCCTGGATGCTCAAACACTATTTCAACTAGAGGAGCACAGCCTCTGAAAACAAGCAAGAAAACTTTCACAGCCTGACTCATTAATTCTCTTTCCTGTTTGTCTTCACAAGCCTCAGGGGAGAGAGCCTCAGGGGTCATTCCCCCACCACCAGCCCCACATCCCCTCACTCCCACTCCACCCATTGCAGGGTGCCTTACTCCTTCCACTCTGCCTCCCACTTCAAAGTATACAGGGAGTCCAGACAGCAGAAGGACTGAAACAGCAACTGAAACCAAAAGTTCAGGGAGAAATATGACAGAGAGAAAGCAGGAAGGGAAAGAGAAATGAAAAAGAGGAGAGCACTGACAGAGCTCAGAAAAGATTTGGACTAAAAGCAGTAGTAGCTGGATTCAAAAACCCCAGAAAAAAACAACAAACAAACAAACAAACAAACATACCAAAACAAAACAAAACAAAACAAAACAAAAAAAAACAACAAACAAAAAAAAAAAAAAAAAAAAAAAAAAAAAAAAAAAAAAAAAAAAAAAAAAAAAAAAAAAAAAAAAACCACACCAGCCAGAAGGGCCACTCTCCCTCATTCAAGTACTACAAAAATGACATATTTATTTCCTGCTATGAGGAACAAGTTTAATGAGCACTCCAGAAGTGCTTTGTATCACACTTCATTTTTTTGCTCCTTATTACCTCCATTACTTTGAGTACCAGACTTTCATCCTCTACACAGTGATGGGGTTGGTGCATCCTCTCCTACTCTTCCCCTGACCTTCAGTCTAGCAGTCACCCTCCCACTACCTCCCTGCCACAGCCTCCACCCCTTAGCAGAGATTGCAGTTGTGTACTGAGAGATTTTGGGTCCCTCCACCCCGCTCCCTTCCACTGTGTATTTTGCCAGAATACACAGTGCTTCACTTCTAACTGCCTGCTATTCAGACAATCTGAAAGGATCAATCACACAGTTTAAAGGCACTGTGGTGAACCAGTCAGAGCAAGGCAAGAGAAAAGGATTGGTGCAAAATATTACCATGTGACAAGCCTAGAAGGTTCAGACGTTGGAGGAGGACTGACAAGAAGGAGTAATTGGGGATATCACAGCTGAGCAAAGGCACAGCTCTGAGAAGAATTAACCTGTGATACAAATACAATGAACACAATTTACTTTAGTTCTCCAGATCAATCTAACCTAAGCAGACAACTGCTGTGGTTTCAATTGTGTCTAATGTTGCGCCTAGAAAGAATAGAGGAAAAATTAAACAAGTGAGCCAAATGACATGGAAAAAAGAGGTGAAGATAACACAGCATGTTTAACCTCCTGTTCCATGTTTAGCCTCCACACTCCTTTCTTGAATGTTTTTGGGTGTTTTTTTAGTTGGATGTAACATGAATATCTTGATGCATTTACTAAAATTGCATCAATGTTTCCATACTATTGTTGCATAACTATTTGTCTTCTTTTATTAATGCCAGCAGACTTAGATAAAGACTCTAGAGAACGGGAAAAAACTTGCTATGAGACACACCAGCAGAAAATCCATTTACTTCAAGTGATGTTTCTATGGGTTTTTACCACTATAGCCACAGGACAAACCTGTGTCACAAAGCAAGGCAGAAGGGGAAGGAGAATGCTTATCTAGCCACTCTTTGCAACAATATTAAATATTGCTCTATCTCTGTCTTGTGCTAAAGAGGCACCTCTGACTCCTCATCTCACTGGAAAATGTGACTTTCAAAAATACTTGATTTTTGATAGTTATATATGCAGTACTGCTTTGTAAGTACAGTTATTATAGTGCTGACCACAACACTGTTGCAACATCGTATTAAATTAATCCCTTTATGTACCTTCTAGAGCTCCTGGCAATGTCTTGCCAACACCTGAGGGTTACAGGAGAGATGTTACCCATTAATCACCTGCATAGTTATATGTATACCACTTAGAGGGACGTAGTAAATACAGACAAGAAAGAGTACAGAGGCTGAAGTCAGCTGTAGAAGCTCCCTTGCCACTCCCAGTAGTTCCATCAAAGTGCCTCTTTGGCAATGACTCCTGTCCCCAGAGATGAGACAGATGGGACACTGTTGTAAAAAAAAGGTTGTTTAAAGTTCAAGAGAAAAATGAACACTCATAATCATGAAGTAATGTTGAAAGGATCCAATGCTACACAGTCCTAGACAATTTTTGTGTCAGAATTCCTACATGGATTGGGCACAATATTTGAGATTAAGTTTATAGCTGAATGCAAGAATGATGTCACAAGATTCTAGTGTACAAGAATGTTGTCACAAGATTCTAGTGAGGTGGTGAACACTTCTGTGGTACTGTATTTAAGAAGAGGAAAAAGCCAAAAATAACCCCCAAACCCAATCAAACCAGAGTGAGAATATGCAGAGCCTGAGTGAGCCGTGCAGACGAGACCAGTGAAGAAGGAGGGCGGGAAGTGCTCCAGGTGCCGGAGCCCTGCCGCCCGTGGTGCAGACCATGGCGAGGCAGAACATGCCCCTGCAGGCCATGGAGGCCAGTGGAAGTGCAGACATCACCTGCAGGGCATGGAGCACCCCATGCTGGGAACAGGGGGATGCCCAAAAGACCTGTCAGTCTGTGGGAAACCCATGCTGGAGCAGGCTCCTGCCAGGACCTGCAGTGCCACGGAGAGAGGAGCCCCTGCTGGAGCAGGGTTGGTGACAGGACTTGTGACCCCACAGGGCTCCAACTCTGGGGCACTGCACACCATGGAAGGGGCTCCCACTGGAACAGCTCACTGAGAACTGCAGCCCTTAAGAAGGACTCTCATTGGAGAAGTTTGTGGAGGAACTGCCTCCCATGAGATGGAGCCCATGCTAGAGAGAAGGGGAAGAGTGTAAGGAATCCTTCCACTGAGGAGGAAGGACCAGCCAAGACAACATTAAAGTTAAGCTCAGGGAGAAAGGAGGGGTGGGGGGAGATATTTTAAGATTTAGTTCTTATTTCTCATTTTTCTTGTTTTTCTTTCTCATTTTCTTATTTTTCCTACTCTGATTTGATTGGTAATAAATTAAACTAATCTATTCAAATCATCAGTTCTGCCTGTGACAGTAATTGGTTAATGATCTCTCCCTGTTCTTATCTCAATCCATAAGCCTTTCATTCTATTTTCCCTCTTCCTTGTCCAATGTAGGAGAGGAGTGATAGAGTGGCTTTTGCAAGCCCCTGGCATCCAGCTAGGGTCCATCCACCACAACCTCCTAGCAGAACACATAATAGCTGTTTTGTATTTATGCTTCATACCTTTTTGAAATATTTTGTAATCTTTCCTAATCATCTAGAAAAACTTTAATATACAAGGTGCTCCACACAAACAATGGACTCACTACAAGTCCCATTCCTGACAAATAATGTGAAAATGATTTTTCAATCCATTGACAATAAAGAAGGAAGAGATCCTCATGTTGCAATAATTAGAGGTCTTGCTGAGGCATGGTCTGAGATGTGCCCTGTCAAATGAGGGTACTGAGTTAACTAAACAAGAATTGTCAATGGTTGCTTTTTCAAAGCTTGAAAATAACAGCCTAGTTTACCATTATTATCAATGTTGCCTTAATAAAATCACAAATATGCTATTGGTCACAGACAGAGATAACCAGGGCTATATTAAAATCAGCATTTGGATTAGACATAGAAGAGTGCACAAGTTCAACAGCTGCAAACTGCCCAGAACAATGAGTCTCTGAACATCACTCAGGCGACACTGGGGGAAAACATCCAGTTCCCATCTCTGCCTCCAGTCACTTGTATTAAGCAGGCTGGCCTATCTCATCCTCTAGGGCTTATTTTAATATTATTATCATTATTTTTTATCTAAATTAGTCTGAAATTTGTATGGAGATAGATGAAGTAATTTAAATAGCACACCTGCCATTTTCCACACTTATCATACCCATGCCTCTTGAAGAAAAACAGACTGAACTCCTTCACAGTTATTACCCAGAAAGTGGGATCTAGCATCAGGCAGAAGGAAAATTGTGCTATATCTATTTACATAATGTATAATTTTGTAATATATGGCATACTCTTATTGCAACATTATATCAATTATTTACCAAAAAAAGCTTTAATAAATTTAACTGTGTTGCTCCCACTTACCAACCGCTTTAGAATAATTTAAAGCTCATTTCCTGATGCACTGAAATTATTCTAAACTGTGCATGCTGGCAAACACAAAAACCTTTTTACTCCCCATTTGCAAAATGACATCTGCTCTATTTCCATCTTTGTTTTCAGACTCGAGATTACTTTAGCACTTTATTTCTTAATCTGTCAAATAGCTTCATCAAAAGCAGAGTAACACTTACTCCTCAAACTCCCATAGATTCAAAGTTACAAAAGCTACACATAATATTTACCAAAGTTGCATATCAGACAAAAGAAGTGACATAACCTTTCTTCCTTTCCTTTATAGAAACATCTCCTCACACAAATGTTTGCTAAAAAGCCTGCAAACATTTGTAACAACATGAAGGGAGAAAGCCCGATGGATTTGTTATTACAGAATACCTGCTGCATGGCTACAGTGAAAGGCAGCTTCCCATTATGAGCTGAATTTTCAACCAACTCTCTCTTTCTGTTAGTGTAAGATCACTCCTGTTGTGGTCTCAGGCACACAAATACAAAGAGACAATAAAAGTCATCAGTGCTGGTGCAGCCTCTAGCATTTGAAGTTTTAGCAGTCTGAAAAACTAAAAGCCAAAAAATATGTAGAAAAGGGTGTTTACTTCCTTTACAAACATTCTACACACCAGAACCAACTACAAACAAGAGACCTTGGAGAATACTTAAAAATAAGCATGTTAATACAGACCCACTGGCATTTATTTCATCATAGATTTCTGCCTCTGCTTTTTGCCTTCCAATTCTCTGATCTGGGAAAGGCTTATTCACGTGCTTATCTTAGAATCCAAAGGAATATACTGCAGACTCAGAATTAAATATGTATGAATAGGATCAGAAGCCAAAGGTTTGCTTTTTAAAATCATAAGCAAGGTCAATAAAACATATTACTGAAGTGAAGGACAATGTCCTGTTCTAAACAAGTGACTATTCCTAGAGTCCAATATTTTTAATTTTTATTTTTTGAAGTGATTTATTTTTAATAGTTTCCATGGGGGGGTTGTGGGGGTTTTGGACAGTATTTACACAGGTTTTTCTCTTTATTATTGTTTTGCAAAGCTGAAGGGCAAACCAGCTCCGGCAGCATTGACAAGGTGAAATGAAAGGCCATTGCAGGTCCCAGGTCAGAGTGCTGGGAACAAGAGTGGAGGCTGAAGTTAAGTTCAAGACATAATGAAGAGGTAAAAACCAGACTCAACATGTCAGGAGGGTGGTGGGAATGTCAGCAGCAAGGGCTGTGTGTGTGGGTGTAGGATGGGTGAGGAACCCAGACACAGACACTTTTGACAAGTAGCAGGACTCAGAGCTGTATGCAGGCAAAGAAACTGGGACAAGGAGAATTTCTCAGGGTCCCAGAACCTGAGTAAAAAGGCTGGGTGGAGTTGACAGAGGAGGGTTAAGGACAAGCAGTCAGAATGAAAAGGGTGACAGAGACAGCCTAGGTATAGAAGCTCAAACACTGCAGAAAGGACAAAGTGCTCAGCTGTGGTATGCAACTGGCTACAGGAGCAGGAAGAAGCAAAAGGGGAAGGTGGCAAGAAGCAGCCTGCAACATGGAATCGATGAGTGACAGTGACAGACAGCAGAAGGAGCCAAGTCAAAAAAATGTATGTTTCTTTAAAAAGATTGGTTTGATCCATGACCATAAAATAACATATTGCTTGTAATTGCAGTTGTTACCATATGGCATCACTGCTCAGCAGAAGCATTCTTATATGATGTAAGAGCATTTGCACACTTAAAATATTTGTATTTCTTTAATTTCTGTTCTTATAAAATTCTAGTTTAAGACAATTATACCATATCTCTAACACCAATTTCTACCATTACCACTTCTGTTAGGGATGCTTTCCATCAGATGAACTCAGGGCTCATTTACAAACTGGGTCAGCACCATTATCCCCATTTTACAGATGAAAAATGAATGTGCTGTAGATCAGACTGCATTATTAATGTCAACTCTCAACCTTTAATTCATTTTACTGTCATTTTCCTTGAAATATTAATTTTTACTTCTGCACTAAGGGTATTTTTGTCTTGTATTTCTAATGCATGTCAAAAGTACCTGGAACATGGTAGGGGCCAATTTTAACATTCTCAGGACTCTAAATAACATAATAAAGTTGCACAGTGACAAACTCCCACACTACCCAAAAGAAATCCACTCTCCCTTGAGCTTACCTCTCTGGCTGAACATGCTCCATCTTAACTGCAGCATCTCTAGGGAAAGCTCCTTTGTGTTCTCACAATTTAACTTGTTCCCACATCCCCATCTTTCTTCCTAGTACACACAGCTGGAAAAATGCAAGAATATCATGCAATGTACTCTATTCAATTTCTATGGCAGGCACCCACCATATCCTGCATTTGAAACCTTCATTCTTCAGCACCTAAAGAGAACATACTGATTATGGCTTTTTGCAGGTGTCTGTTGTGTTCTGGAAGACTTTCAGAAAAGAAGCTGGGATGTCTCAGCTGCTTCCTTTGGCAAATTCACAAGGGCTTTTCAGTATTTTGAGAAGGGCAAACGATCCAGGGCTGCCCTTAAACCCAAGGCTGACTTATAGCAGTGTACCAAGCTCCCTTCTCCTTCCCATTTTTTTTCCTCAAATGCTAACCCTCAGTAAAAGGCTTCTCTCTTCTGAAGGAAGAGAGGCTGAGCCCCCTGACCTGAATGCACAGCAACATAACAACTGAACTTTCTCTTATGAAGCCTTGAGGCCTGGCTCTCTCTCTCCAAGAGCACCTGCACCCTTCTGCTTCTACAGGTGCCTTATTTTGCTGCTGCTAGACAGAATACAAGACCTGGACCCAAAATTCTTAAAATGAAGATCAGTGAGCTCTCCCCAAAGCCCTGCAGATGCAGATCAAATACTTACAGGGAAGACTTAATGCCAGACAGCATGGCTTTCTAGCTTTCTATCTGATGGTAACAATCAAAACCTTGCTAAAACTGTAAGATTCCTTCCCAGCTTTCCTTCTTGCACATAATCTCATATTTATTAAAAAATTTCAATTGAAGCTGTTGCTAGGAAAACCATGAGGCTTTGCTCTGTGCACATCTCTAGTGTTACCTGCAGTCCTTACAAAAAATTATGCTCACTGCCTTGTTCTTTGCACATTGGGATGTATTGATTCTTCTGAGACAAGGACCCCCACCTACCTTGGGATAAAAATGCTCTGCATGTCCACAAATTCACATTAAAAAAATAAAGTGATGATGCCACTGTGTTCTCAGTGGCTGCATTGCACACCAGGATGACCTGTTCCTGGAAAGTCATCCCACATGGAAGTAATGAAGAACAGTGGCTAAACAAATAAAAAAAATCATCATGCAGAATATTCCAAATACTTATCCAAAAATTACAACATAAATTGACAAGGCATGGGAAAGAGCTGATATTTTTCCACAGGCTTCTTGATCAGCTGCACATTTAGTAACATTTCACAGAATTGGCCAAGACTGAACTCTAAGAGAAAAACTCATCTTCTTTCAGGTTTCAAGGCCTAGATATATTAGAGCCACTGACAGAAAATTAAGCTGATAAAATGTCCTCTTTTTTTGTGCATCTGGTGTGACTGTCAGAAACAGATTCATTTGGTTGAGATTTTTAATGATACAGAAACTAGATTTCAACCTGAAGTTCAGCCTGAGGCTCAGTTACCCATGCAGTAAATGTTTAATCTAATGGAAATAAGAAAATCATGCAGCATCAAGAAAATGGTTCTTCTTTAGAGAGTGTGGGTGTATGACTGTTGAGGAGCAAAGCAGAGGTCATTTAATTTTATTTTCTTCTTCCCTCTTCTCTAGCATTTACTGTCTCTTGTCTAAGTGCACTCTAGGTCTTCACAACTAGATGAACAGATGCCATCCTGTTAGCAGGCTTTTTACTAAGAATGTTATATCCAAGAGAAGAGTTTTCTAAAAACATATGGTAAGCTAAATACATTGAAGATTTCTCTCAGCTGGCAGGAATATACCTCTCAGGTGAGATGCTCAGAATACCCATCATTAAGTTATCCAGGTTAAAATCCCCAGGTGAAAGGTACAACATACTCCCAGAAAGGGTAAAAAGGAGAAAAAATTCTCTCTCCTTGTTAGTCCTAAAAATCTGATCATGATTGCAATTGATTTTTATAGTGATATGACCCTGCACTTGCTGCAGATCATTGTAATATCAGCCACGTTGATTTAAATCCTACAAAACCTAACACAGAAAGACAGGCTGCAGAGCAGGCCACTGCATGAGACCACAGCATCTGAAAGATGATCAGGAGTCAGGCTGACCACAGCAAGTCACTTGTGATGCCAAAATGCATGCCAAAATGCAAATGTTTCACCTTTGAGCAAAAAGGTCTAGCTTGTCAAAATAACAATACATGCCCCACCTCAGCATACTATCTGCTCCTGACAGCGGTGCTGAGGAATGCCAGAGCCCTTCTCCTTCTCTAAGGAACATCCTTTGCAGATCATCTAATCACGAGAGAATACAAATTCTGATCCTTAACAGCTGAATAAATATTTCATTATTTTTGTAGCAGCAAGTTAAACATAAAAGCGAAGTATGTTAGCCATGCATAAGTAGGTAGGATCAAAAACTCGGTATTGTGCTTGGTTCTCAATCTTAACAAAAGGATTTTTAGCAGACGACTAAACACGCTAAGTGGCACAGTCAGTCGGATAAAATGAAACAAGTAGACTTGCGTCAGCAACATTAGGCCCTTAGCTGTGTGTGAAGAACAATATTAGAAGTGACAGGGGAACAAGTTCCACACAGCAAGCAAAACCTGAAGACTTCTTGCTGCATCAGCAAGGGATGAGAGTAGACACCCAAATAACCAGGAGATTTTGTTTGAAGCCTTTTGTTTGTTTCATCCCTTAGCAAGAAGTCAACTCTGACATTGCAAACCCAAGCAACAAGTAGACAGCAAGCCATACATCACCACTCAGAGCACGGGCACAGAGGGAAAAATACACTGCTTGCAGCAGCCTGCTTGCACATAATGGAACACCATGGAAATTTGAACACATCTGATCACAGATAGAGGAGAAACTTCAGGGACAAAAGTAAAGCAAACTCATCACGGAGAGTGTCTGGTACAGATAGCTCAAATTCTACTCTGCCTTTTTCCAGAGCTTCCACAGTTCCATCAGATTAGACACTACACATTTTATTTTCCTTAAGGAATGGTAAATGTCTTATTAACACCCTACAAAATATATACACAAGTTAAATGTTACATACCAAGAGCAAGGTAGAAGATGGCAAGACTGTCATGCTCCTCTCATGACCTGACCTGGGCTTTCCCAGCAGCTTGTGACTTCACTTACCAGTTTAACTGGTGGGTTTATTTGCTGACCAGCTGCTGCTGCTGCACAAGATTGCAAGAAAAGAGGTAGCACTCCATCCTTAAAGAAAATCTACTAACCAGCCAAGTGTCCAGCAGAACCTGCCTCATCAGATACCACCCCACACATCGGATATTAGGCCATTTGAAAGACCTGCTCCTTCCTTCAAATCCTGTGCATTTTCCCTGGTGGAAATACTGATACCTAAGTCTGGTATAGGCTACACTAACCCACGCTGAAATCATGGCTGTGAAGCAAAAGTGATTTTGTGAAATCATAAGTCTGTCCTATGTGAAAAGTCAGACTAAATCTAAAAATTATAAAAAGCCTTTTCTTGGGATTTCTGCAAAATTGCCTCATTTTTAAACTCCTGCAGTTTTCATGCCTTCAACTGGTAGCACTGCATTAATAGCATACATCCAAACCAGCATCCCATTTTGCCTTCCTTTTCCAAGTATAACAATAAATTTCATGTTATCCAAGCAAAAGAGGTATGTTAGGAGATAAGAAAATGGGAAGGGGAACAAAGCAGCTTGGTGAGTTAGCAGGTAGCAACTGACTTACCATTCTGACAAGCTCGATATTTCTTTGTCATGATTATGTTCTTTCTGCACCTAGCTAAGAGTTTCCAAAAATTTTGGAGGGAGGAGGATAAGGAATCACATGTCAGTTTTACTCTTTTCTATTAATCTATACGAAGACAGGGGAAGAAAGGGAGAAGGAAGGACTAATTAGAAAGATGGAAATTTTTTTTTTTTCTCTTCAAATTTTCATGTCAATAAATCACATAATATCCTGAGTTGGAAGAACCCACAATGATCTTTGAAGTCCAACTCCTTGCCTTGCACAGAACGCCCCAGGAATCACACCATGCACTGAGAGCACTGTCTAAAAGCTTCTTGAACTCTGTCAGGCTTGGTGCTTCAACCACTTCCCTGGGGAGACTGTTCCAGTGCCCAGCCACCCTCTGGGTGAAGAAATTTTTTCTTTTTAGTATCCAGCCTAAACCTCCCCTGACACAACTTCAAGCCATTTCCTCTGGTCCTGTTACTGGTCACATGATTCAATTTAGTTATTATGTCAAAGAGATAGGAAGTGGCTACTTTTTAAATCATTTTTTAATTTTTAAGTGAAAAAATACTATCACTACTTACCGAAACTGATGATCCCGAGGATTTTCTATAGGTTACATTAGTTAGAACAAGGATAGAACAAGGGTATAAGCTAAATTCACTTAACCAAGGATCAATATCTTCTCTCCTGCACAATACTCTCTTGATACTTACAGAGACCACATTTTTCTTTCCTGAGATCTTTCCAATTTTGCAGGCCCCAAAGTCCCATATGATTTTTGCAACTGACCAAGATTTCCACTTTTGAAGAAGTTTAAGTGTGGAAGTGTTCACTTTACAGACTTTTTTGCTAGAATATTATAAATTATTCTGATATTTTCACAAACCAAGTTTGATCATTTCATGCTCAACTCTAAAGATAAGCAGCCAAAAAGCAGTCAGTTTCTTTGTGATCGATTCAAAAACAATTGAAGCACAACTAAAATGATCAATGTAAAGAATATGCTGTAACACAATTACTGAAGAATGCAATTATGGATCACTAAACCTTTTAAAGGAAGTTCAATCTAAGTTAGACAATTCCACAGCTGTAAGTGTATCTCCATATTAATCTTACTTACAGCCTAGTAGACCTCATAAACAGGAATCGAGTTGCCACAGCATGCAGCTGAAGAGAAAAATAAGCTTTAGGCACAGATTTAGGTGGGCTTATGTGCATGGTGGAAGAAAAGCTTCTGTACTCATGCATGAGGTTCCCTGCATGCAGGAATTTGCATTTCACTTTGTTTAATATCTTTCCTCTCTGCTCTATCCACTAGCCTGTCCAGGTCTCCCCAAGTGGAAGCTGAATCTTCTGGCATATCAGCCACTCTTTTCAGGTTTGTATCATCTGCAAATGTGGAGAAGTCCAAGTCCTCTCTCCCATCACTCAGATCACTAATGAAGAATATAAACAATTTTGAACCTAGCATCAACACCTGGGGTACTTCACTTCACTAGAGATTGGCTTCTAGCTATATTTTGTGCCACTGACCACAGCAATCTGATCCCAGCAGGGGAGCTGGTTTTCAATTCACCTCTCTGTCCAGCTGAATATCCTGCAACATCATTTCAAGGCCAGGGTGGATAAGGCCTTGAGCAACCTGGTTTAGTGGGAAATGTTCCTGCCCATGGCGGAAGCAGATGGGACTGGATGACCTTTAAGGTCCCTTCCAACTCTTGACATTTTATGATTCTATGATCATCCATTTCCATCAGGATGCTGCCAAATATCTTTCTAAAGACAGATTAAATAACATTCACTCTCTTGTCTCCTCCACTGGGACTCTCATTTCTTCACAAAAGAGAAGAAGTAACTTCCCCTTCATAAATCCATGCTGATTGCTTCTGTTGACCCTTTTGTCATTCATACACATAGAAAGACTCTCCAGGTTTAGTTGTTCCATTGTTCCCCAAGGATGGAGGTAAAGCTGGGCAGCCCATAGTTCCCTGGATGTTCCTTCTTGCCCTTCTAGTAGGGTGTGATATCTGCTGTCTTCCAGCCCTCAGTCATCTCTGTGACTATTTAAATGCTATCACATCACTCAGCCCTCTCATGCATGGGGGCATTCTGTTCTAGGGACATGTATGTGTTTAGGTGTTCCCTAATCTGATCCACCACCCCTAGGCTGTCTCTTCCTAGCTAGAGAATTTTCTCCTAGTCTCAAGAACCCGGGATTCCTGAAAGGAATTTCCTTAAAGACCAAGCTGAAGAAGATTTTGAGTACTTTCAGCCCTTTAAGTGTCCTTTGTCAGCAGAGCCTCTGCCCTGTTCAGTGGTAGGTCTGTTTTCCCTTGGCTTCTTTTTCTGCTGATTTACTGGTAGAAGATTTTTATGTCACTCTTTGCAACTCCTCACCAGACTCAGCAGCAGGTGGACTTCGGTTTTCCTAATCCCACCCTTGGCAGATTGGACAGCCACTCTACCTACTGTCTTGGCCTCCTAACCCTGCTCCTGGTTCTTGCACCCTTCTTTCTGTGCTCAAGTTCTTTCAGGAGCTCCTTGTTTGCCCAAGCAGGCCTCCTGCCACCTCCTATTTGATTTCATGCTCATGGAGATGGACAGCTTCTGGATTTAAGAGCTCTTGAGCTTGTTGAGTCCATTTTCTCCATGTGGCTGGAGTTAGAGAAGATGTAAAGGAGTTAGAAATACCTGAGAATGAGATGAACTGAGAGCAGGCCAAAGGCAGAGTAGCACAGGAGAGCACGCGATCTGTAAGGACCCCACTCTATGGCTGGCATAGATTGCAAAGCACAGTGCAAATTCAGGATGCTCTGATGTTGCTCTAATATTATACCTAAGAGCTGCCAGCTGTCCCAGCATATAAAGGTGGATTGCAGCTATCCTTCTTTCTTGTTACCTTACATTCTGGTTCAAAGAGAACTACTGAGAATTGGGGTCTCAGGAGCCAAAAGTCACACTCCTTTTTCTGACCCAAGGCAAGGGGAGGCTCTCCTCATACTTTTAAGCTATTCAACAGCTCTCTTCCTAAATTACTGAGTGTGACTTTACTGCCTGATCCTTGAGAGAAACCCTTGTTATTTCTCACTTTGGTATCTCTGACCTGCCATGCCTTAGTCTCTCACTACAGCTTATTCCATTAAAGTTAGGAATGTCCAACTTTTCTTCACTGTCACTCCAGCTTTCATTTGCACACTTCTAAAATAATTTTTAAAAATTACCCAAAGATGTTATCAAAAGGTAAAACATCAAAAATCAATGTTAATGAAGTTGTAACAACTTAATACTGCATCAAGTGTTAAGCAAAGCCATGGCCTGTTTAGCACTAGAAAGGTTATGACTAGCAAAAGTTTAAACAGAAGCTTACTTTGTTTGCCTGTGAAAAAGCACTTATTGAACTCACCAAGTCTCATGCTCCAGGACACCTCCTGCTCACTTATCAGCTGTCTGCAGCTGTACTCCAGGTCTCACTTGTTGCCATAGAAAGGAGAAGAACTGGCCACAGCAAATAAAATCCCCCCAGCAGCAGTCCCAACACACCCCAGGCCTCTGATGGAGCACAGGACTCCTGGCACACTGCACACCACACACCTGAGGAGGCACAGTCTGCTCTGGCCTCATCACATCCACCAAAAACACTGCAAGTCTCCCCTGTCAACTGACTCAAAATGTGGATTGTCACATATCAGCATCCAGATAATCCAAGAAGTCTGATGTCTGTGGCTCTTGGCCCAAGCAGTTGGCTAATATTCAAACCTCTACATCCATTAGAGCACAGTTCAACCACTGAAAACAAATTAACATCTGCAAATCAGTTTATTAACTATAAACATGCTCAAAACATCCACCCATCTTTCAAGTACAGCAGAAGCAAAGGCTTGGCAGCTTCCTACCTCAGAAACCTCAAGAGTCTCTCACAAACTCAGTTTGAAAGAGCTACTTCAGCTCCTGTCAAGGCAAAAATCACACTTGCTCTGTCTACATGCACAGCCTGCAATCATAAATTCATGCCCTGCTACTGCAGCCAAGGATACTTCTCAGTACTTATGTCTTGAATAAAACTGCTATAGGTACCTACCACCCTAGGAGGTCTTTATTCACAGGTCTTTTCACTACTGGTAAAACATCTCTTTTACATCTCTGGAGTCACTAGAGGGTTATTTTTCAAGCTCTTTTGAGCAATATATTATCTCCAGTTGCAAGTTATTAGTACCTTCCAGGCTGTTTTTATTTCTTCTGTAATGAGTTAAATTAAGCAAATATATATACATACAAGCACATATGCATCAATAAAGCAACTGTATGTACATATATACATATACACATATGTATTTGTCAACAAAGAAGCAAAGGCCTTGTTTGTTAGGCTGTTAGATAAAGCTAGTAGAATTTTTCCCCCAATGGAAATGCTTTAAAGAATAATCAGAAAGTGGCTTTGAATCAATATAACTTCCTCTGTCAATCCTGCAATAAATCCAAACCAAGGAAGATAACTGCAGTCAAACTGAGTGAAATTTAAGTCTCTTAAGAGCTGAAAAGCTACACAATGCTTGAGTGTTGCAAGAAAAAGATTGAACAAATATTTCAATTATCAATAACAATATTTTCTAAAAATCACTACTCTGCTGAGCAATCCTATCAGTTCTTGGCCCCTGATTTCCCACTCTAGGCTTTGTTCTGGCTCTGCAACCCAGCCATTCCAGAGTTTATTTCTGAAGCAGTAGCTGTGCAACCCTACAGACCTCAGGGCTCAACAGACCAAGAGCATGCCACCATCACAAGAGTCCTGCCACACGAGACTGAGCCATAGAGAAACAGTCACCAAGAGGCCAAATGCTCGACCAGATGTTCACTTCACTACGGGGAGGGTATCAATGTGTCAAAGACTCCCATTTCTCTCACATCCATTAACAATTTGATCCTACAAGACATGACTTATTTTGAAGAAGGTTGTGCAGTTACACTGTCAACTCTCTCCTTGCACCCTGGAAAACCTTTTCTCAGGAGAGTAAATTCTCAGAGGTTCTCTACAACCACCTGAAAAGAGGTTGTAGTGAGGTGACGGTTGGTGTCTCTTTACATGTGGAAGGATGTGAGAAAATGGCCTCAAGCTGTACCAGGGAAGGTTTAGATCAGATATGAGGAAGATTTTCATCTCTGAAAGAGTGGACAGCTCATTGGAATGTGCTGCCCAGGGACGTGATGGAATCACCATCCTTGGAAGTATTCAAAAAGAATGTGGATGTTTCACTGGGAGATTTGGCTTAGTGGCGAATGCCACCGTGTTAGGTTAACAGACTCAGTAATCTTGAGGGTCTTCTGCAACCTCAATTTCTCCAAGCACTCAGTTTGAGGGCAAAACCTGTATGCAGTATTGTTAGGATACTGGTAGTCAGAGAGAATGAAGTTCAGCATCCAGAGGAGGGCAGGTGTCACATGTATAGTGCAAGCCATTCAGTAAGAATTTTTTTTCCCCCTCAAAACAGACAGATTAACCAAATTAATCTGGGGGGGGG